>VCCN01004310.1:1763857-1774498 GCA_006491835.1 Architeuthis dux
GGGGTGCACGGTAGCCCCTGCTGGCCCCCGGACTAATATAGTAGCGTAAGTTTGTCAGAAACTCTTAAATTAATTCCTAGCTACTTCCAATCCCTCTTTTTCTTATTTCCAAGGCATTTCTATAGCAAAATTATTAGCAGTACATCTACTATATCACATATAATACTAACCTTAGCATACCATTAATCATTTGGCTTTTTCTTTCTGTTCTTTAAGAACATAAATCGAACATACTGAAGTGAAACGTCATCAAAGCAGGTGTCTGTGTATGATTATGGCTTTTCTACTTGTCGCAAAAATATATAAAGATAATATTACTTTGGGGTATTTCATTAGAAAAAAAACTTGGCTTATCCTGGTACAGGACCACAAATGTAGGGCGCCCAGTGAAGATGGAAATCATTACACAGATCATTAGCTAGTTGACCACTACACCATGGCGAGACGCCCAAAAAGTACATTATCTATGATTTTGTTTAGGTAAATGGCACAAATGTCGTGGAAGTAGAATTTCACGTCGTGAATGAGTAAATGCAACAGTGAATGAAAAAAATACGTCTCTCTCTCTCTCTCTCTCTCTCTCTCTCTCTCTCTCTCTCTCTCTCTCTCTCTCTCTCTCTTGTTTGTTTGTTTATCAACTGTCATGATTGGGTAGAAATTTTCTGGATTTGCCAGGATTCGGTACAATGTCATCATTGTTGCTCTGAATACACCTTACAGCACATTAGTGCTAATCGCTGACATAAGAGAATTGTCTTAGCGCTGTCTTTTTCGTGTAATGAAGCGATGGCATGGAGACACTAATCTAGCTTTATTAAATACAAACCAAAACCAAATTCGGAGAGAATGACGATTGTGGTGGAAAGCGGCTGATAGGTAAGGTTGGGGACAACGGTTGGAGAATATGCTATTAATATGACAATGAAATTAGTTGCAATTATTTGGCCTGTGAAGGGGCTAGTAGTACCTAACTAGAGTTTCTATCTCTGCTTTATTTGACTAAAAATGGTGGCGGGCGGCGCCTCCACCTTGTCTAAGTGGGGGTTGAGGGATGAAATTTCTTTTGTACTTTTGTGTAAGAAACTTTTGGTAAAATAGTCGGAAAGACAGGATTACCATTAATTAGTAAATAAATACATTTAAAAGCATGTTATGAATAAGGGCATTTAAAGAGTTCAACATTTACGGTTTAGAGGTAGCTTTCATAGAATATTTTTCAACTTAATTCATTTAGCAATAACATTAAAGACGTTATCATTATAAACAAAGTAGACATCGGAAGCGATCATAGAATGGTAGCGTGCAGAAATAAATTTAACTTTAAAACTGAAAGAAAGAAAATGATTCTCAAGAAGAAGAGATGTCCCAATAAGATAGAAATAGAGAACATTAGCAACTTCAGAGTAGCGATAGCGAACAGATTCCAGGCCTTGTGGAATACCGACAGCGACATAGAGGAAAAAAGTACTAATCTGACAAATATAATTAAAGAAGCAGCAGAGATGGTAGGCAGTACAAATGTAGACAATAATACAGGAAAATACTCTAAAGCAACATTAAAACTAATCAAAAAGAGGAGAAATATGAAGATAAAAACTAAAGAGGACGAAAACAAAAAAGCAGAACTTAACAAATTAATAAATAAAATAACGAGAATTAAAAAAAAGAAAAGAAAACCCGAAGAGAATAATAGAGGCTATCAGAAAGGGGAAGCGTTTAAAACAGGCCCGATCCGCAGATCATACCGGCAAGCAACAGATACTAAAGGATAAAACTGGCAAAATTATCAAAAATGGACAAATTGACAAAAGCAACTGAAGAATACTATGAAGGTTTGTACGCTTCAAAAATGAAAATACCACAAACTAATAAACCTATAGATACTAGCGATATCCCAGACATAACAGTAGAAGAAGTAGCAGTTGCACTAAGAAATATGAAACTCGGTCAAGCACCAGGCGAGGATGGCATAGCGACAGACCTTCTAGAAGATGCAGGAGAAATCTTGCACAAAGGACTAGCACAGCTATTCACACAATGCATAAGAGAAAGAAAAGTTCCTAAAAACTTCTGTCTAGGAATAGTAATCCTACTCCACAAGAAAGGAGATAAGCACGACCTTGGCAACTACCACCCTATTACTCTATTACCTAACATATATAAACTATTCACAAAAATATTCACAAACAGATTAACAGGCACTCTAGACGAAAATTAACCATGCGAGCATGCAGGCTTTAGAAGCGGCTACTCAACCATAGATCACCTACATGCAATAAATCAACTAATCGAAATGTCCTTAGAATACAACAAACCACTCTGTTTGGCCTTCGTAGATTATGAGAAAGCATTCGACTCGGTAGACCATACGGCAGTATTCAACTCAATGCGGGAACAAGGTGTTAACGAAAATTACATACAAATCATCCAAAACATATACGAATATGGCACTGCAATAATTAGACTACATAAAGATACAAACAAGATAAAAATAGCCAAAGGAGTAAGATAAGGGGGTACAATATCACCTAAACTATTTACAGCTAGCCTTGAAAGCATCTTTCGGAAAACTGACGCGGAGGGGATGGTAATAAACATAGATGGAGAATACTTAAGCAACTTAAGATTCGCTGATGACATTTCCATGACATCGGAAGCATCCGAAGAATTACAAAACATGTTAACTGATCTAAATAGGGAAAGTAAAAAAGTAGGCTTAAAGATGAACAGAAAAACGACAAAAGTAATGTTCAACGATAAAGTCCCCAAAAAGGACACAAGATAGAAGGAAAGTCTCTAAAAGAGGGCGATGAATACATCTACCTAGGACAGGTAATAAATCGAAATAAAACGACGCATAACGACACGTTGGAAAGCATTTGGTATGAATAAAGACATTCAGAAACTCATCTTACCAATGTGCTTAAAGCATAAAGTATACAATGGTAGCATGATACCAGCCATGACATCGATGCATCTCTTCCTGCCCTCTTTCACATAGCTTGAGAAAATTGACAGAAATGCGCAGTCAAGTCAGGGATTCTTCCCTATTACAAATGCTTAATGTTTCTGTGGTCCCTCTGATGAATTCGAACTTTCAAACATCGCCATAAAATGTCAATTAGATTCAAGTCAGGAGATTGACTAGGCCACTGAAGAACCTCTACATTGTTTTGAACAAACCATTCGCGAGTTATTTTAGCATTGCTTTGGGTCGTTATCTTGTTGAAAGATTCAACCTTCTTCAAGCTACATCTGTTGCACCGAAGCGAACACATTAGCTTCCAAAATACTCCGATACATCACTCCATTCATAGTTTCTTCAATCACGTGCCCCGGTACCATTGAAAGAGAAACACCCCAAACCATGATACTTCCACCCCCGTACTTTACTGTGGAGAAGGTGTTTTTTGGATCAGAAGCACAACCATCTTTTCTCCATGTATGATGAGCTGGGGTTTTGCCAAAAAGTTCAATTTTTGATTCGTCTGACCAGAGAATGTTCTTCCAAAAATAATTAGTCTTATCTAAATAGTCACGAGCGAACTTCATCTGAGAATCTCTGTGCCATCTTTTCAACAGAGGTGTTTTCCGTGGCGTACGGGAATTTAAGATATTCCTTTGTAGTTCATTACAAATAGTTTTTTAGTAACCAGCTGCTCTCAAATCATCTTGTATCTCCTTTCGAGTTACCATTGGATTGACTTTGATTGTACATTTTTCGAGTTGCTCGAGGAGATATTTTCCGTGGAGCGCCAGTTCGAGGGAGGTTTTTGGCGGTGCCAAACTTCTTCCACTTCATAATAATCGATCCAATGGTACTGACAGAGATATTTAACATCTTGGCAATGGCCCTGTAGCTCAAATCTTCATTATGTTGCTTAATTACGGCATTGTTCTGTTCGGTTTACTTTAACCATGACTGCCTCGTTTCAAAAAGGTACAAGTAGAGAATGATGAATGTGATGAAATCATACCTTTGTTAAGTATTGCTGGAACATTCCGAAAGTTTCTATGCAGGTACAGAAAAGTTTAGACCTGCATTCCTTCTTAAATAACATTTTTATAATGAACTTTAAATGTGAATAAAGAAACGAGCTCCGTGCGTGGTTTCAGCAAAGTGTAGGATTAAAAGACTCCTGTCTACCATGAGAACGTCGTTAGCTACGTTCGGTTGAGCAGAACCTGCGTATAAGGTTGCTTCCAGGGTCGACGCGGGTTCGATACCCGCACGGAGCTCGAATGACTCGGATGCCGAAAACAGCATCGAACTGGATTTCCATGATTTGAACACAAAAGATGCAGCTAGGGCTGTATCGGGCACAAAGGACTGAGAATAAAGAAATATGAGTGCATTCACTAGTGTTGGGGTTCAGGTACCGCCTGGTGTGGCTGTATAGTCCAATTTAAGAGTGGCAGTCCCTGATGCACATGGTGCAAATGTACAGAGACGCCTGTGTTGCGAGGGTTGCTGCAGCATGATTTCTTCGATCCCTCCTCTCTGTTGCAAGCCGATCACCCCTCTCATCCGCGTCCGCAACGGACAGTCTGTCGCAAGGCATCACGATCCTCAGCCTATATTTCCCAGCTGTCCGGAGAGATATTGCAGGTGTTTAGGTCTCTCTTGCAGACGTCCTTGCCGACCCGCCTGAGTCAATGGCCAGCTGTCCGTACAAGATTTATTTTGCCTCCCATCCACCATGCGTCGAACATGTCCCGGCCATCGAAGGCGGCGCTGACTCAGCAGGGAGTACACGCTAGGAATTTTAGTGCGCTGCAGTATCTCGCTGTAGGGGATGTCGCTGACTCCGAGGATGCGCCTGAGGCATCGGTTGAGGAAGGCATTGAGGTGGCGCTCTTGCCTCATATAGGTAGTCTAGGACTCACTGCCATAGAGCAAGATGCCGAGAACACAGGCCTGGTAGACTCTGATCTTAGTGTGCTCTCTTCTCCCACACTCTTTTGGTCAATCTGGCCATGATGGTGTTCGTCTTCCCAAGCCGTCTGTCAAGTTGGACGTCAAGAGAGAGGCTGTCACAGATTGTCGACCCCAAGTACGTAAAATAGTTGACAACCTCCATTATGGCATCGTCAATTGTAATGGATGGGAGGTGCTGACGTCTTGTACACTGACGTTGGTTTTCTTCAGCCTGATGTTGAGCCCGAAGTGTCTACAAGCATCAGCAAAAAGATCTCCGAGTTGAGGGCCTCCTCAGTGTGGGTTACGAGGGTTGCATCATCAGCAAAAAGCATCTCCCCAATGAGCAACGTCCGCACCTTGGTCTTAGAGCGCAGTCGTGCCAGGCTGAACAGCTTAACGTCAGACGCCGTCTGTGGACGAGTCAAAGGCATAGGACAGGCCGAGGGGTAAGAAGATCCCAAATAGGGTAGGCGTCAGCACACAGCCCTGCTTGACTCCACTATTGATGGAGAAAGATTCCGAGGAGGATCCGTCATAACGGACTATTCCATTCATGTCAGCGTGGAAGGAGACCACCAAGCTATGGAATTGGGGCGGAGGAGCCAATCTTCTTGAGTTCCTGCTGACCAGATCAAAGGCCTTGGTTAGGTCTATATACATCATCTAGAGAGGTTAGCGTTGCTCTCAGCTCTTCTCCTGAAGCTGGCGGAAGGAGATCATGTCGGTCGTTGACATTGAGATTCTGAGGGAAGCATCGGAGACTGACGTCTTACGGGTGTACAATTCTGAGTAGTGCTCCACCCATCTGGCCATTTGTTTTTTGCAGTCAGTGATCTTCTCACCGGCCAGGCATCTCGGAGGAGCAACCCCCCTCACAACAGGACTAAGGGCCCTCTTGATGCCATTGAACAGACTCAGCACTATGCTTGATCCCTTTGCATAACTGCTGCCAGTAGTCATTTGCAAACTGTCTGGCGATGCGCTGTGTGGTGTTCCGCGCACTTTTTAGTGTTGCTAGTGTCCGTTCGTTCGGGCAACTCCCGTAGGCCAAGAAGGCCTCGCGTTTAGCCTCGATTGCTGGTTCCATCCTAGGGAGGTTGGCATTGAACCAGTCCTGGCTTGGTCGCCCTTTCTTTCCAAAAGTGGAAAGATCCTGGTCAAAATGTATCCCGATTATTGACGTACTTTTTTTAACGGCGGCGAAAGTCGACAGTTTTATGGAAACCAAACAGTTTTTCGCTCAGACCATATTTGAATCGATTAATAGCGTTCATAAGAATTCCCTTCTTAGATAGAGAGAGTGGGCGTCATATAATACTTTTTAAAATCAATTCTCGAAAAAAAAGATTAGAAAATACAAGGAAGAAGATAGAGAGAAAAAAAGAAAGAAAGAAATCAGACTATACAATGTTTATAATAATACATATATATGTATAACCTTTTCATTTTCCAATGAATTATATTGCATTTCGGATGATAGGTTTTATTTTTTATTCAATGATTATTTATTTTTGTTTCGAACGTTTTAACGGGGATTAACTTGGAAACAAATAGTTTTATTACAGAAACAAATATTGACAAATGTTGTCAAAAATCGTATAAACAACGTCGCAGGTTTTAAACAGAGTCTGTTATTTTTCTTTATGTTCATAGCGTCTCGGATATTTGTGACCCGATATATGTATATTTTATATTGGATGTAATCTTTTTGTTTTTATATCTTTGCGTCCTGAACATTTCCATACCAATATTATTAATATTAGATATAAATTAATATATTCATGTAATCTTTTTATCAAACAGAGTTTTATTATTTTCTATAGTTTTGAGAAGGGTCATTAATTTTGAAATGGTTCTTTGGACGGTTAAACTCCTTCTTGTCATTTGTGTTATAAACACTGGAGAAACGTGCCGGCCCCTCAAGGTCAGACTTGATGAACACAAGAAGGCCATAATCAGGGGCGAGATAGATAAATCGGCTATGGCCGACCACATCTGGAGAGAGAACGGCGAGCATCTTCCTCTTTGGGAGGAAGTCCAGATTATAGACAGAGAACGTTGTTGAAAGCAGAGACAAATCAAAGAGGCAACTCACATCAAAATGTCGACTAAATGCATTAGCCAGACAAGCGCGGATTTCAACCCGATGTGGCTTCCACTTCTCAACAAATCCAAACCCGACAGAACAAGGACACAGAAACACCAGGGCCATGTGCTATAAGGACTACCCCCCCCACACACACACACACCCTTCAAGCATAATTTCTGTTTAACCCATCACAGTCAGATTTTATACCTGAAGAAGGCCGAAGAATGGATCGGCCGAAATCGTGTTTATAACACAAATAACAAGAAGGAGTTCAACCGTCCGAAGAACCATTTCAAGATTTTTATTAATTGAAAAAGGGTTTGTAGCATGCATTTTATCGATTTAAAACTTTTAATTAGGAGTCCAAACATACGACTTTGCATGTTGTGTGGAAAATCCCTCGTAAGAAGCCTAATTTGTTATCCGGATAGAAACGTGCAGTTAATGATTGGAGGAAAGAGAAATAATAATTTACTGAACGCAGGGAAAGCAAACGAGAGATATTTTAAAGGTAATATATACAAATAGTAAGAAAACGAGTGAACATGTCCAGGGAAAGACCGAAAGAGAAATATAAAAATAAAACACTTATGAATAAATACGTATGCCGTTGGCAACCCCTCGTAAGAAACTTAAATTTTCCGCAGGATTGTAACAAAATAAAACAAAATTACATCTAATATGAAATATACGTATATTGGGACACAAATGACCGGGGCGCAAGAAAGTCCAAACGCGAATGTCCAAGGACGCCAATGATCGAGATCTATTTGACCGGGACACAGTTGTCCAGAACGCAATTGTCGAATTTATGAAAATAACAGTTTTTGCTTAGATTTCATTATGTTATGCTGAACTAGCAAACTAAACCGAAAACAGGTCTGGTTAGAAATAAAATAGAAACCTTCACGTGACCAACGTCTTTTGGCAGCATGCCGTGCTGAGGATGATCAATTAAAACATTGGAACAAGGGATGATCAATGAATAAATTACTTATCTCGGTTTTTGTTGGGCGGTGATCATTAAAAATGCCGAATTTTCAAAAAAGCAAGCGTTAACGCTGCCGGACACGAACTAAGGAATCAAATTAACATAAACTTACATTGTAAATTCAACCCCCACTAAATACCTATTTTGGGGGAAATTACGAAAAGAAATTTATATTTCTTACTTAAATCTTTTTGGCAAAAGTCAAATTGTTTGTTATCACTAAGGGGGTATTTTTACCGTAATTCTTCACCATAGTATCAACCAGCTCCACATAGTTTTCGGTCTTGTGATTGCCCTGGAAGCTCCGAACCACTCTGACAAAACTGTATCAAACTGCTTTCTCCTTCCTAGTGAGCTACTTGGGGAATTCCTTGCACTCAAGGATCTTCTTACTCTGTGCTCCGACGAAGACAACTCTTTCGCCTTTCACCTGCGATACAACAGTGCCGAGACATTGCTAGACGCCTTGCAATATAATGAGTACGACTAAGAGGTCATCGAAGTCTTCAAAATGGTTGCGTTCCTAATGAGTTCCAAGGTGGTTTTAACAAGCCTCCTTACTTTCTTTGCCTTTGAGGCGACAAGGAAACTTTGTGGCACTACCATAGGCGGGACTGGCCACAGCAACCCTAATCCTATGTGGGGATGAACAACGTCAAGTGAGAGCCACTGGTTGACCCCGGAGGGTGTTGATGCCACCACTGCACCTAAAATTAGGCCTTTTGAAACAATTTGTCACAGCTCTATTCAATGAGTTTGCAGCCTTCAAATACCTTCCCATAACTGTCTGAGGATAAATAGAAACATTACAAAATATCAATGTTCTGATCACAAGACCAAAGTTTGAAAGATTAATATTTTCTATACTTTTTAGGCATAATCAATCATAAAATAACACTTATTACCTGAGAACAAAAAGGTTGGGTTTTTTTAAAAGTTGCATAGTATTATTTATTATTTGTCACGTTTCACCCCTTGCTATATCTTCTGAAATATGAGAAAAACTCGTTCCATATCTCTCGAAACGACTGGAAATTTCAAAGATTCGATTGCTTTCATTCACACATACTGAATTACATAATACATTATAATTCATTTTTCTATATACGTTTTTAAATAAAATAGATTTAGTTGTTTTCTATTAGAAATCTCACCTCAGGAAAAGAAGCATTGCAGTTTGTTCGTGGATATTTTAAAATTATCCAGAATGAATCCATTTACTAACGCTCATTAACACAAATGAACGCCTGAGAGCTTTTATTCTAGTCGAATTGACAATCATACGGAAACATCCAGCTTTTAGTCGCACGCTAGGTCATAAAAACAAAATTATATGCTAACAGTAAAGTGCTCCTGCTAATTGTTTTTATTTTTATCAACTAAACTTCATTTTGGCTCTTGTCATCAGCAATCAGGTCACTGATAGTTCAACCTAAACTATCAGCGTAGAGCTAGAGTGTTCGGCTTCGGTAAGCCATGTTTTCAATCCAAAGCCGAGTTATACCAAAGACCTTTTTAAAGATTGTTCTCAATGCCTCTTTGCTAACCATTCTGCATAAAGAGTAGGATTGAGGAAGCCTCGAGAGGAATGGGCTCCGTCAGGCTATCTCGCCTAAGACAAACCCGTAATGGGTGCTCCACTGACATGGTACAGGGACCGAAAAACCTGTACTGAGTTACTATTGAGTATCTCTATCTTTGAATAAAGGTCAAGGCAGCGAAATATTACTGAAAAAATATATCTCCTACGCCTACCTCGTTCATCGCTTATTTTTAATTGTTGGTGATGTTTCAATAGTTTGCTTGAGTGCACATGAGAAAAAACATCTTTGAAAACTGGTGGAAAATCTAAGTAAATGTTTGTTCTCAAAACAACCATTAACCTTTCCTGAATGATTTATATTGATGCAAGAATTTACTAAGTTTAGCTTAGTTGGACACAAGGCCAGAAGACAGAAGTGTGAGGCAACTAGTGATGATCAAACACACAAAACACGAGTAATTTTCTCCGACACTAACTTGTTAACCCCTACTCTACGGTGAGGTGAAAGACTTCCCTTCACCGCTACAGGTTCTCCGTGTCTCACGGAACATAATTGACCGACGAACTGTAATTAAGAAAGTGGGAAAGGGTTAATAAGACGCTTGTACGCTGACGAAATAAAAACGCACCCTTTTTTTATATTTTAAAACCAACGTTTTTCTTCATTCAAACTTGCTGTTGGTGTGGCAAAGTCCTTCCTTGTGACGGACCCTCATCTCGTCAGACGTTTCAACCAACCCCACCGAAAGACTTCTTCAGATCTGAAGGGGATTAATGGGGTGAGACCGAAGAAAAGCTTAGCATTGTCTGCTAGACTAACTTGCTAACAATATACCCACAGAGAAGCACTTTCTTATAGGTATTTATTAAGTTTAGTGTCGGTTATCCAGTAAGATTGTACTCATTGTACTGTAATGATGGCTAGCTAGAGTAGCTTGTTAACCATTAGCCAACGGCAAAGCAACTCCCACATGCTGGTTATAAATATTAATAATCAAACAAATAATACTCTTCCAAACACACGCACACAATCATACACAGAGGTCTGTTCGCTCTAAAGATTACAACTATATTTATACGTTAATAAATGCATGCGT
>VCCN01004310.1:1834382-1846784 GCA_006491835.1 Architeuthis dux
TGTCCAGCAGTATTATTGATTATTGATATTTACTAAGCTTAGCTGAGTATAGCACAGAGCAACGAGTGTTCTCACCCCCAAGTGAAAATCGATCTGCCCACAGTTGCTAGGCTTACTAACCACTGCTCCACAGGTTAGTCAGCCACAAGGTTTACAAGTGTGGGAGACCTAATGAGAATTTAATACACTACGCCAGTGTTTCCCAAAATGGGTTCCGTGAAAAGGTTCTGGAATTCCGCGAGATAAGGTGTCTTATTTTAATTTTTTTTCTCACAACAATTATACATTTATAACAATTAAAAACAGTGTTGTATTTTATTTTAATGTTTCATTTATTATGTTTTTTATATGAATAAATTCTCTCTCTAAAACAATTTTTGTTTCATTTAATGTCTTATTAGGGTGGCGGGTGTTGTCCGTAAAATATAGGTATGGGTTCCGCGATTTTTGAAAAATCGTATAAGGGTTCCGCGACAGAATAAGTTTGGGACCACTGCACTACACTATTACTGGACTATTACCACTACTCGATGGCGAGAAGATCTTTCTACTAAACTTAGTTTAGTCAGGAAAACCCCACAAGAGTGGGCTTACCCAATCAGGAATGAACTTACAATAACATTAATAGTCCACTTGACAATTGTGCCACGTCGAAATATTCTTTCTTTTTTGTTTTCCTCCCTCGTAACAACAATAACAAGAACAATCCTCACCTAATTTAGGGGTGTAAACTCTTCACTGTTTGTCTGTCTCGTCACGTTAAACCAAACCAATATATAAAATTAACATTCCCCTACCGTGATTTTAAATCACAACCAAATGATAGATAGGCGGCTCTCTTACCACTGAGCTAAACTGACAAGTCTTACATACCTACGAAAATTCATATACAATACAATACAAACGTTGCAGTAACCCTCTTCTGTCAGAATCGAAATAGAAATGGAGCTTGGCCCTGCAACAGTCAGGCTTGTTTCGAGAGGGGTCAAAAGCCTGAAGAAAAATAAGTAATAATTATTTTGGGAATTCTCTTAACAAGCGTTTGTATAATATCGTGAGGAACATAATATATTAATTATTTTTTCTCACGTGCCCATCTCAAACCGAATGTAGAAGATGTGAGGTGGGGGTGAATGCAAAGTTCAACTACTAAAGGGAGGCGCGGTGGTGAAAAGGTTAAGAACCACTGCTTTATACAATTTTTGCCAGCGTCTGTTTTCTGTGTGTAACGCTCACCATGCGACTGAAAGCAGAAAGTGTCTGTGACAGATGTTCAACATTTGCATGATAACTATCCGCTTATCTACGGACCAGCGCGTTAGCGTGGGGGTCAGTGGAAAATGCGTAGCTGAGTCACAGCCAGGGACACAGCAGTCATCAGTTGTCCCGTTGCGTTCTCATAATCTCGTCTATGGTCTGAAATCTCTTTGAGAAAAGCAAGATGTCACAGGGAGCCAAATCCGGCCAGAAGGGGCTGACAGAACTGGATGATGCGATGTTTTGCCAAACGTGAATACAACGGTCACACACTGCACAAACTCAATTAATGGCGGCTCAGTACCGACTGAGTAACCTAACAGGAGATTGTGTGTTTTCTGATTAGTTGCCAAGTTACATCAAGACAGCACAACTGGTTCTAGAGATAATCAAAAATGTTATTATGATGTTGTGTTTATGATAAATGTGCTTGTATAATATAATATATATATATGGAACCCTGACGACAAATTTGTTTCATACTTCTTCGTGATTCTTCAGGTGAGTAATTTAATTTAATTACATAAGCCCTTATGTATTTGTAATATACATTTTCGAGGGTTTGTATGTCTAAAGACATGACACGGTTGACGTCACTTCCATGAAAAGGAGTAGAAAACTAAACTTGTAGCAATTTGCTCTTTTTTCTATTTTTCAACGCTAGGAGCCATACAGCACATATAGTTGGAGACGGTCGGTCAAATCGTGGCAGTGAGGTCTTATTTCTTGTTCGACCCCCCCTCTCTCTTGATCATTCCAACTTCATGAAAAAAGGAGGCTGCTTTCAAACAGAAAAGAAACATCAATTATTTTTATTCCACGACCCACAAGACAGAATGTTAATATTTACTAAGCTTGGCCTGGCACGGTATGTGACACAGAAAGAGGTTACATTGGGATAGGAAGATTGCTTTGAGTCAGTTTACTAATTAAAGGGGCCTTTATGCCTTGAAAATCAGAATTCGAAATTCTGGAATTGTACCTATGTTTGAACACCGACCACTGGCGCAATCGGGAACTACGCAGCTTTCTGACCCAAAAGCAGTCTTTAAACAACACCATTATTAGCGCGAAATGTATTCATTCCTTCAATAAAGCAATATCTCAATGTCAAAAAAGGTAAATAAACGATATTCTGCTTAACGATATATAAACGATATTCGCAAAAAAGTTAAATCCTAAAGCCAACAAACAACAGCGCAAATCCTAATTGGAGATCTTTTTTCTCGTTTTTAAGCATTATATCATTTTTGTTTTTTTCTGACACTATTCCTTCTTAAGTGTCAATGCATCGTCGTAAAAGATGTTTGGCATCGATTTGGTAATCTGTTACTGATAATCTAATAACTGAAATTAATCAATTGAAGGTTATCGATCCGGAATTCTTGAATTTGGATGTGTTATTTCTGAGACGAACAATTCCGCGAATATTGAAAAGAAAAAAACATTACTTCATATCGTTAGCTAAAGAAATTCTTTAGCTAATACAACATTGTTATTTTTCTCTTTAGCGGAGAGCATGAACATTTTCCCGCTCTCTTCGTGCGACATATCTGTCAACCTTTACATTAATATTCTTTACAGTTAATCATCAAGATTTATGACGAAATTATCTAAAATTTATGACACCAATTCTGTTACTGTCCCCTAGGAAATCACTCAGAAGTCAGATTATTTAGCCTGTATGGCGCAATAATAATCTAGTGATCATAAATTTTATTCTCCATTTGGCGGTTGAAAAATTAATTTTTCACGACTGGTTTATCATGAAAGCAATAAATACATCTTTTTCTCATCCGATCTTTTCATCCGTTTGTCTTTTTATCTCCCCTTCACGCGCACGCACAAAAACGCACACACATACGCATATAGAACTATTCATTAAAACACCCCCAACGCAAACACACACACAAACATGTACATAAAAGGGACACACACATACATACATACATACATAGGCGCATATAGAATTATTCATTAAAACACATATACTCACATGTACACACGCATACATACACAAATATTTCCATAAAAAAGAGACACATACACACACATGTACATATAGAAATATTCATACAACACATACACGCACACATACACACACATAAACATGTACACACAAAAGAGACACATACACGTATAGAAAAACAGATTCACGTGCAAAATCCCGACAAAGTATTCAAAACAAAACATACGTATGCACTCACAAAAACAGATACATCCATACATAATATACCATATAATAATACGCAGACAAAACCACGCGCACACCCGAAACCACACATACACTTTCACAAAATGACACACAATCAGAACTACACACATACTTACACACAAAAACAATGTGCATGCATACACACAAAGCCACACATAAAATCACACATAATATCCCACACGCACAAACGTACACAAAATCACACACACAAAACCACACACGTAGACACACGAAACGGCAAACACACGACCACACACAAAATCACATCTAATCTCTCGCTCACACACACACACACACAAAATCACACACACGTACACACAAAAAGACACATAATTCTACGCACATACGCACACAAAACATACACACACAATTCCACACATAATCTCACGCACACATGCACAAACGTATACACCCAAAACCGCACACAACCACACAGATGCAAAACATTACACATAATTTCATATACATATATATCCACAAACCATACTCAAAACCACACCTAAGCACACACGCATACAAAACTGTGCACACAAAACCACAGATAATCTCTCAAACATTCAGAACTACTCGCATACACAGCCTTAAACATGCACATTCGCAAGACCACACTTGCATGCGTACACAAAAGTATACATTTGCATATACATACACATACTGATGAACGCGCTCAGAGAAATCCAACCTGGAGAGATGCTTGATTGAGCATTTACAATTTGAAATGTGTGTGTATATCTGGTTGCTTTTATACCAAAGTGTTAAGAATCACACTCAGCCATTATCAACAGGTGTGCCGCGAAATATCCACCGATCATTTTTACATTCTGCAACCGTTAAGATAGCAACAGTGTTCAGAAATAAAGAATTAGCTTCAAACGAGATTTAAACTCGCATCCAAATCCTTGAAGGCTTGTCTAAGCAGGACAATGCCTTATCAATTAGACAACAGACACCAACAATCAGATAATCATTCAAATTCAGTCGCATAGCTATATTGAGTGCAAAATGTATCCGATCCGTTTTAGAAAGATTAAAAAATACAGAAATCAAATCAATATGGAAACAAGATTGAACATTGAAAAGCTATACACAAAAGATCAGACATATTTGGTTCAAATTCTGTCAATTTTGAAGCTGTATAAGGATGTTAAAACGAACTTTCTGAAATGTATCGGATACTTTTTGCACTCATTGTATATTCTCATTATCTGATTTTTACTGTACGCCATATTGTTTTTTGGTAATCGTTTGATCGTCAATTGCCACTGGAACGTTATTGAAAAAACAAACAATTGATGAGTTGACGCCTGTTGTGTTTTGAAACTTGCTTTTATTCTGTCACATTTTTAGCAGTGATGACGTGACGAATCTAATCGCAGATGCTAGCCGATTGTTCGAATAGCGAACAGGCTGAAAGCTGGTGGTGTAGCAATACGTGGAGGTTGTCACGTGAACCTCCGCATCAAGTAGCTATCAGGCACCCTGAAAATTGTCGAATCGAAACGGACACATTTTGCCACCGGTTACGTCACTGAAACGTCAGCAGTGCTACCAAGATAAACAAATTCCACGTGTTGACATCGAAGAAAGGACATTTGTTAGTTTTTACAAAAAT
Source organism: Architeuthis dux (assembly GCA_006491835.1). Taxonomy (NCBI): domain Eukaryota; kingdom Metazoa; phylum Mollusca; class Cephalopoda; order Oegopsida; family Architeuthidae; genus Architeuthis; species Architeuthis dux. The sequence goes on from VCCN01004310.1 coordinate 1,839,467, forward strand.
CAACATTCTTTTTCTATTTCTTTTATCGAATGTCAGTAACTTCGAACATTACAGAGACAGCGTCCAAAGACTAGCGACGCCATTTTAGTATGGCTCCTTTCTTCGATGTCAACACGTAGAATTTGTTTATCTTGGTAACACTGCTGACGTTTCAGTGACGTCACCGGTGTCGAGACAAAATATGTCCGTTTCGATTCGACAAGTTGCCTGATAGCTACATGATCCGAACTTCCTAGCAGCAACACATTTTGGTTTGTACGTGTATGAGGTTTTGTCGCAGAGTGGTGAAATATTATCCTCTCGAAAATATGCGTGTGTTGCCTGATTCCCTTGTGTGGGTGCTCATTAAGTTAAATAAAGACATTTTTCCAGGATTGCGAAGAGAAGAAACCTTAGTTTAGATAAAGATATTTGAGTTCAGAATGGTATCGTTTTCAAGTACCTGTAAGTGGGTGAGAATTACATATCACTTTTAAATTTTATCTAGACTGGACAAAGGATTTTCGCCAGGCTAGCTTCTCAGAAAGAGTAGGGGATTGCGTGTGACGTCTCTACGTTGCTGGAGAGGAGGAGTGCCAAAAATGGTAACCAAAGAGAAGGAGAAAGACTAAAGTCTCAATGTTGCCACTGCTTCATCTGGGCTAGGATGAAAAGAATATCAGGTCCGAGTGACGGTTAATATTGGCCGCAAATATATATTAGGAAGTACCAGACAGGACGTATGAGCAGTGCAATAACTTTATTCAAACTGTATCATATAACAAGTAATAACAAGGGCATTTAACTCTTCATAACCTGAAGTAATTATCACCAGCAATCACATTGATGTACAGCCACAGTTAGTCAAAGGGAAAGGAAAACAGAACCGATCAACCAGCTGAAATGGGAGGCAAGTAATGTGACTCACGGTAGAAGCGGTCTTTAGTGGGTTTGACCTTTGCTTGCCTACCGAGATTGAACTTAATAGGTAGATATTTTTTGTAGTGAAACTGCATAACCTTTAGCAATCTGCCTCACGCTCACAGGCTCCCGAGATGCAGTAAGCGAAAAGTAAGCTGTTAATCGTTCATAAACAAGGATTTTGTCGTTTGTTCCCCGAACGGCCCAGCTGCAGGGCATGCACATCTTTCTTGCCACGACACCGTCTTCGCTTCACACCTGACATTTATAAGAAATGCAGAAAAAACACTGCTTCAACACAACGTATGGGTCCGTTTATCACGCAGGGTCATGGGTTTCTCCTTGACATTTCGTTTCGTCACTCGTTCAAGTTTTGTAGTTGTCACCTAAGCTACCAAAGAACTACTAAGCAGTACCAATGATGCAGTAATGAAAGAGTGCACAACGTTACAACGGAACGAATATTAATCTGAAGCTGTTCTTTCCTCAACGAGAGAGAGCTGGAGTACAAATCGAGCAGTAAGATGTATATTGATCATGGTGTGCAGCACACCTGATTATATAGGGCCTTGCTGTCATAAATCAGGGCTGTCTAGTTCTTAAGACGGGATAAGTGGTCCTGGGCCATTCACGCGTCAAGTTATTTTGGGGTCGAAGTAACCTATTTTGAGGTCGAAGTAACCTATTTTCCCGTCCATTAAAATCTATTTTGTCAATTAGTATTAAAAGTAAATATTTGCCATTTCAGCTTCGAACTTCGCATTATTTTTTTAAATTTCACATTAGATCTCATTTATCAACTGTCAAGCTATCGGTGCTCGGAGTGGGACTCTAGTTTTGGCCAGTCTTAATTTATCTTGGTAGTTAACACCGAGTTAAACAGGGTTTCTCATCCCATTGATTACAAGTACAATTAAGGAGCAAATTTCCTTTACCTCCCCACTCCATTAGCTTCCAAAAATAATTCTTATTTATGACATTTCTACTAGCCCATAGCAGCCTTTTCCGATTAGTTCTCCGGTTTAATTAGCCCATTAAGCCACAGTGAACCGGAATGGGACTATTTGGCGTAAGCGATTAGGCTGGGCGTTCTGGCGTGAGCGTTTGGGGGTTATCTGATTTGGCGTAAGCCCATCTGGCGACTGATGGTTTGGCTTAGGAAAACATGTTGCTTGATTCATCATCATCCAGGTGAAACGTTACAGTTTTGAAACTGTAAATTTAACTTAGTTGAAATTCTTTTCTTCCGTTCTATTTACATAAGACGTGTTGAATGTCAAAAACCTTGGAATTTGTTTTTTTGTGTGTCATATTTATTAGTTTCACTCGATATGAGTTTGAAAACAAACAAATTTATTTATATAATTACAAAGATTAAATTATTTTTTGTGTTTAAAGGTACTAAATACAGTACTTACTGTATTTAGTACCTGCGAACACAAAAAATAATTTAATCTTTGTAATTATATAAATAATAGAGTTTGTTTTCAAACTCATGAAGATGTTATCGAGCGAGGAAATTGTAGCTAGATTAAGTTAATAATTGTGAAATAAAAATAATAATTTTAATTTTTGTAATTAATTAAAAAGTCGAATGAATATTAGTAAAATTCGGAGGACTTTTAAGATGTATTCAATAAAATAGGATTAATTTAAATAGCAGTAAAATTCTAATAAATATGACTAAAAAAACTCCAAGGTACACAAACACCGTAACACGTCTTATGTAAATGGAACTGAAAAGTATATTATTAATAATAATTGAATGTCAAAATGTAAGGTTTTATTTAATGTAAAATTGCTCAAAATTTATATCTGTTTTGTTTTGAAGTAAATTTTTTAAAAATCGATTGAATGTTAATAAAAAATCAAATGTAAACTAGTTTTTAATTAGGCAATTCGGAACGTTCACTTAATTTACTCCAAACCTGAAATATGAGAGTAAATTCAAATAAAAAACATGTTTTAATTGTTTTTAACGTTAACGTTTATTTACAGCACAAAACTATTTTTTCAATAAACTTAAATTTACAGAATGAATCAATCAACATTTTTTCCTAACGTCAAAACGCCAGTCGACAAATGGGCTCAAGACAAAATAGGTTTGACGCCTTAACGCTCACGCCAGAACGCCCACGCCAAATTATAAAACTTTGCAAACAATTATCAGCACGTGCCGAAATCGTTACAATGAGCTTCAGTGATTTTCTGTCCAGCCTCTCTGCCCCTTCTCCCAAAAGAGCCGATTGTTCATTTCAAAATAAAGTAAAATTATCAATTCTCCCCGAAAATAATTCTGATTAAAATTCAAAGACGCTTCTAAGATTTCCATAACATTGTGCATAGATAGCGCTGCGTTCTTTTGCATCTAGCTAACATCTAATTATGGTTCGAGCCACATCTATATGCATTCAGTTATTTCCCTCCATCAGATTGACAATTAACCTGAATGTGTAGTTTTCGGCTATTGTGCATTGGGTAAAACATTTCTTTTTGTAGTGGTATGCATTGTTTCATTCAAAATGCATAAGGCCGGCAAATGTATCGTGAATTGAAAAAAAAAATGTAACTGTTTTTACCAAATTGTCTACCATATTTACGCAAAGCAGCACAGGGCTATCATTATGCCATTGCTAAAAATCGATTCATCGTTCTGAAAGGGACGATTGATTTGGCACTGATAATGGAATTCATAGAATACTTTCTCCGGCGATGGAATTTATTGTTGCTGTTCAGTGTTCAAAGTGCATGGCGTTGCGAAATTCTGTCAATACTAATTGATTTTATTGCCTTTTGTAGCAACATCATTGAAATTCTTGTGCGTTTGATTTCACCAAGCAAATTCATTCGGGATCAACGAGACGGTGCGTAATGAATGAAGAGCACACTCTTTCAAAGGCTAATCTCTACATCCTTAGAGAAGATCACCACTGAGGTTAACATTCAAAGAAGATAACAAAAACCGTCCCTGTTAACTGTTTCTATTATTATTGTTTCTTTTTTTTAATTATTATTATTATTATTATTATTATTATTATTATTATTATTATTATTATTATTATTATTATTATTATTATTATTATTATTATTATTAGTAGTAGTAGTAGTAGTAGTAATAGTAGTAGTAGTAGTAGTAGTCTTTTGGACTACGTGGATGTTGATGTTGCCTGGGATACGGTTGGTAAACTTTTCCGTCCCCTTCTTCCCGAGCCCTAGAGCCCCTATGACCAATGGCGTTATGGTGGTTTTCATGCCCCTCGTCCTGTTGAACTTGGACTGTTTCTCCGTAACTTTCATGGAGGTGTTTCTTTCAGATGTCGATGACTATGCACCTCTTCTCTTCCCTGTCCTTGATAACGATGTCAACTCTATTTGCGACAGTATTCGGTTGGTGTTCGTACCATATTTCGGGTGTTTTTATTCTGTATTGGTTTTCCCATATCTTCATTAGTTGTTGGTGTCTCGTTTGGTCCATTGATAGGTTCATTTTTGTTAGTGTTGCGGTGTTTTCTCGGATGTTCTGGGCTTCCAGGTCTCTTATTTGTAATGATGTCACGTCTGATATTGGAAAGATTGTTGGCATCTAGATTTAGAAGCGCAACACAAACACTTTCCCCCGAGATAATATGTCACTTAAGTCCAAGTCAAAATCTGTCCATCCATCCACCGGTGATCTCTGGGGATCAACTAAAAACTTCAGAACAGATGAAATACGAGATGCCTAGCCGGTCAATAAGAGTTCACACACAGATCGGCTATATGCACATATGTATACCAAAGATTTTCATTTACCCATGTTTTCCCTCTGAAGATGGCCTAAGATAGAAACATGTTAGGAATACAAAAATGAAATAAAATCATTTTTGCACTCACTCCAGTCTGTGCGTCTTCCATATGTTCACACACACACACATACACACACACACACACACATATATATATTTGCTAGCTGGGTTATCTGGGGAAAAATAACTTCAAACATAAAAACACAGCGCCCCTCGATTTTGACCCCTAAAATCAGGGGAAAAATCCACCCGATTTTGACCCGTGAAAAGCGAAAAAGATCCCCTCGATTTAGACCACTAAAACGTGAAAAAAGATTCTGATGGCTGATGACTCTCACAGTCACTCCCTATGAAGTTACTGTTACTGCCCGATCCACTTCCACAGGCCTTGGCGCTAGTGATTACTCTTTCTGCTGATGATGATTATGATAATGTAGGAGGGCAAGCCTATCCCTTCCTCAATAAAGGCAAGCATACACCCCCCATACTCATAGTATCTATTTCTCTGGCTGATTTCGCTCTCACTATCAGTTCTCTCTCACTCAGTGAATGTGCGCATTGAAACAAACAAACTGACAGACGGTCAGATTTATATATTATATATATATATATATAAGGATATACAAAGCTTTCTAGACTAATATATATTCGGTTTCGATCCCCGCACAGCGCTCGTTTCTTTATTCATTTATACGATCTGTTACAGTCTCGCTTGACATTTCTCTCGCGGGAAAGAAACCCGTGTTTTTGCTTCCTTTGACTCTGTTGTCCTTGTTCAGAGGATAAAAACGATATAAGAAAATATACTAAATAGTGTAGGATGGAATAGACACCAGAAGATGACCAATGAACACATCGGGTCGAAGTGTTGTGGGTAAAAACGAAAATGGAAATACTAATCCGAAAAATGTGAGGGTAAACAATACTAGTTTAACTAGTCAACGCCACACTACTTAAAAATTGAATGAAAATAAGTCCATATAGTGATGGAGAGATAACTGTAAGTTTCGATTTGTTTTGATTTTCCGTCTATTGTCTAAATATATGAAAAACTATCTCTTAATCGAAATAATTCTTGGATCCCTTCCAAATTACAATCACTTCTTTCGTGTCCTATAGCTCACCATTCCATAACATTTCATTGCAATTCATTGAGAACTTTTAGAGATATTGTGTTGACAACTAGAGAGACAGATATTAGAGAATACATATACCACTTAAAAAATGAAAAGAATAATATCTCTATTGGAAAAATATTCATTTTTCCTCCTTAAGATTTAAATACATTTTGATCCCATGGCCCACCGTTCTATAAGAGTTCATTGAAATTCATTGATAACTCTTAGAGAAAAACAGAAAGACAGACATGAGTGAATACATATACCACTTCCAACTTCGTTAGCGGAGATGAATAAAAAAGGAGGGAGATTATAAAAAATATAAACAAAAATTACTGTCATCTTTTTTATCTGATTTTGCTTGCCGAAAAATAGAAAAGGAGTGCGTGTGTGTATGTCTCTACTACTACTGTTAATACTTTATTTGATAAAGCAATACTCGTACCTAAAAATTGCTCATTTCTCTCGAAAAGCGTATTTTTTATAAAGATTTTACAAAAGACTTTTGGGGAAGGTGTGTCCAAGGTTTACTCACGCGTATTTGCAAGGTTCTATGTCAAATCGTATGTCTGGTAGCGCTGACACAAGATCTTAAAAGAAGAAGAAAAAGTTCCATTAAAAGAATTTTAAATTTTCAAAAATCCAAAAAAATCGTCTTTAGAAGATATCTAGTGGAGTACTCACGCGAATTAGCAAGGTTCTAGGCAAAATGATGTGTCTGGTAGCGCTGACACAACACAAAGAATCGAGTGGAAAGGAAAGAATACCCCGCCACCTTGATCGTTGTTTGGTCGGGTGGGTGATCGTGGCTACGGTGGTAAATCATAACTTCAACACAACAGATTGGGGAATCTAAAAAACAGAAAGAAAGAGCGACCAACGACCCCGAAGTAACCAGACAAATGAAAAGGAAATTGAATTTATCCTTCAATAATGAGGCTCTATTGTTCTTCTATGAATCTCATCAAATCTTCTGATGAATTATTCCTTTCTTTTTATACTTGTATTTTGGTTCCCTGTCATTTGAAGACAAGGTTCAAATAAATGAACGTTTTCTCATTCATTTTTTATTCGTGAATACTTCTGCTTTGCAGCAGGGAATTTGAAAGTAATTGTTTGGTAAAAAATATACGTTTCATATTTTCTCTTGCGGACCCACATTTCTTTCCTACCTTCATGCAATGTGGGAAAATATCTCATGAAAATGCTATACTAAGTGGTAAGAAAAATATTTCGCTGATTGTTTGTAGTATGTGATGCAAAAACACAATTCTAAATACTGAGCTCCAATTTGTTCACTGCGTGGTTCTAATTACTAGGTTTCTGACCTTCTTACCAATGTCTGAAGTTCTGAGGTGAAGCACTGTCATTATTTGATGTATAATTCGCACTGATATCCTTACCTTTTTGTTTTAATCCCTACGTATCTGTTGGCGGGTTTTCTAGCTTTCTAACTATTGTTCTATGTTCTAAGGCGAAACATTTTCATTATTTACACTCATATTCTCACTTTCG
>VCCN01004310.1:1847240-1859520 GCA_006491835.1 Architeuthis dux
TTCCGGTCGATGGGCTCTCCTACCTTCATACTATTTTCTACATTCTGAGGTGAATTATTGTCATTATTCCATACATTATTCAGACTTGCATATTGGTCTCAGTTATTTCGATCACTATATTTCAAGTAGTGCGATCTCCTCTTTTCCCCAGGTGTAAACCGCATCCAATAATCCTGATTTATTTTCTCTTCCAGTATCGTATTCCCCACTGGTCAAACAACAAAGGGGTCATCTTTGTTATTCTCCTCCACACTAAATAATTATAGTTATTACAGTTATCCGTATTTTTGTTTGCTAAATGAATGTAAATTTAAAAAGAAAAGGTAAAAGCCCCGAACACAAACTAACCTTCACCCTGACTGATTGATTAACCCTAACCATAACCATAACGCTAGGTTATTACTTCGATAAGGTAATAAAAGCCGAGTTGCCAAAAATAGCCTTAACATTTTTTTTTATTTATAATTATTTGGCAAACAATACGGTGAGCTGCAATGGCTATACTTATTTGGTTAATAATGATGTGAAATCTTTGAAAGGACTAACGAAAAAGACCCCAAGATGTATTGAATATATGTTTTGTGTTAGACGGATATTTGTCACTTAGATAATTAGGTAGCGGAGGGTTAAACAAGAAGATAAGATTAATGGATGTGATGTACACCTGGGAAAGGCGGCAGGGACCATCGAGCCGAACGCACTTATCAAAATATCTAGAATGAGAGTCTGAATAATTTGTTGAACAATGGAAGAAATAGTTCACCATTCCACTAATTACTGGTCAAAATATCACCAACTGATCTTGCTTGACCTTTACTAAAATTACTCGTGGACTAGTAGCACTGAACTGCAACTGACTTATGTATCTCCCACCGCGTGAATGCCGGATTTGCGCCGGCTAATCTGATAAATGTCACCTGACTACTTATACCATAGTTTCTCAAAAGCCGATATTTTACCACAGCCAACGAAGTTTGAGAAGTATACGTATTAAACCGTGCCCTTCCTTCCGCCCTTCCGTCTTTCTGCCTGTCTTTCTGCCTGTCTGTCTGTCCACACAATATCTCCAAAAGTTCTGAATGAAATGTTGTGGAGGGGTGAGCAATGGTGTAAGGAAGAAGTGATTGCATTTCAATTACGAAATATTTTTTCATTTACTTCCATACATTTATGTATCCGGTCATGTCCGTCCACACGATACATCTGAAAGTTCTCTTATGGATTTAATTGAACTCTTGTGAAAGGATGGGTCTTGGGCTAAGGAAGAAGCGATTACATTTTCGGGCGGATCCAGGACTTCTTTTCGATTGAGTTTGTGTACGGCGTTGGCTGAGGTATGCACTCTCTCGGTGCTTTCTAGTTAAGGAATGAAATGAACTTGACCTGAAGATTTTAGAATGATCAAACATGAACAATACAAACAACCACACATTTTCTCACCAGATAAAAAAATATTTTAAATGTTTTAAACTTACATCATTCAGCAAAAGTGAAAGCTTTGAAAGAACTTTCAGTCTGTCGGTAAAAAAGAAAGAATTCTTTTTCAGTAGATAATTATAAAAGATGTTTGGCTACTGTTAATATTGATTATATCTTTGTTTCTATTGTCTGGAATGGCAAGATAGTTATGGGAAAGTGGTTTGCCCAAAATGCTCATCCACTCACTCTCTTCTCCATCAGTCATCGTGGCATGCTAATGAGGAGATATGTTATCATCATATCCAGCTATGGGACAAAGTGCAGGAAAAAGTCTTCCCCAAGGGTATTAGTGCAAAATGATCATAAACATCATCAGCTGAATTTGTTCATTGATTTTGTTTTTTGAGCTTGTAAACGTTACGCCATCGTGCACATCTACATCAACATACGTAACACTGTATGCGTATGTGCATGTGTGTGTATGTAAGTGAGCCTTTTTCTGTGTATGCATCTAGTTTGTGTGTACATCTGTGTGCATGTGTGTATGTGTATGTGTGTGTAATATACTATTTGTTTTACTTGCTTTTTTATTTCATTATTGCATTTAAACCTTGGGTTTTCTCTTAATAAATCTTAAATAACTGTTCTTCCTAACTGTAAATGAAATTGAGGCTCCATCGGGAATGGATTGGAATTGATAAATTACACACGAAATTGAAACTATTTTACGCCTTAATAAATAATTCCTGAGTACGCCCCCACATTTTATAGATTTTTCCTTAACCCATGGCCTACCACTCGGCAAAATATCATCGGAATTCATTGGGAACGTTTGGAGATATTGTGTGGTCAAATATGAGTGAATACATAAATGTACGAAGAAAAGAAATAAAAAATATCTCTCAATCATAAATTTGTGGATCCGCCCCAAAATTTAAACAATTATTCTTTACCCCATGGCCTAAACTTCCAGAAAAATCCATTGAGAACTTTTGGAGATATTGTGTGGACATAAAGCTATGATGTTGGGGCTGGGGTAACTGTAAAAAGAAATTCTAGATCCACCCCAAAATTCAATCACATCTTCCATACCCAATGCCCACCCACAAAATGTCATTGAAATTCATTGATAACCTTCGGAGATTTTGTGTGGAATGGATATATAACTACGATGGAGGGGAGGAACATCCCCGGGTGTGCCCTAAAATGTAATCACTTCTTCTCTAGACCATTGTCAACCATTACACAAAACCTTATTGAAATTCATTGATACTCTTTGGAGATATTGTGTGGACAAACAAATAGATGGACAGACACTTCGTCGACAAAGGTAAATGGGAAATGTGCAAGCAACTGCATTTCGACCATACAAACTAATGTGTATATGCAGAAATCAGAATCTGTCCTAGAAATTGAAACACATAAAATCCCCTTGGAGTTTAAGATTCAAATGGAACATCCAATCCAGGCCAGAGGATCAGATCTTGTGGTGGTAAACAAGGAGATAAGACTGTATCAGGTGGTGGGCATTGTTGTTCTGTCAGACCACAGAATGAAACTGAAAGAAAGCGAAACATTAGATAAGTATCTAGACCTGGCCAGGGAAACCTTTTTTAAACCAGTGAGAAAATATGAGAAAACGAACAAATAAAACGTTTTGCCAGTTTTATGTTTTCATTTGTATGTATCCGACAGGGGAGCCTCGCCGTAGAGTAGTTGTTCGAAAGCTTGTTTTGCAGACCATAAATAATATTGTGAGTTCAATCCTCAGAGATGCATCACACTTGTGGCCTCGTACCAGACAAGGCTAAGCTCAGTAACTATCTCGGTAGCCTCGACATGGACTAATGGTTAGTAAGTTACTTTCATAGTTCATTACTACTGTAGGGAGTTCGGTCCTCGTTGAGCGGACCTCACACGTGTGATCTTCGGCCATTCTAAGTCAAGCTTAATAAATAGCATAATCAGCCCGCCGTTGAGAAATGGTTAATAAGCTAGTCTCAGCTGTAGTGTGTGCTCAGTTTGGAATGGCCTTGTCCCAGACTAATCTAAGTTAATTAAATACGTAACGGTATTTACCTCGCAGATCATTACTATTGTCGTGAGTTCGATCCTCAGTAGTGGCCCTACACTTGTGGCCTTGTAAGTTCGATCATCAGTAGTGGTTCTACACTTGTGGCCTTATGAGTTCGATCCACAGTAGTGGCTCTTGTGAGTTCGATCCTCAGTAGTGGCTCTACACGTGTGGCCTTGTCGTGAGTTCGATCCCCAGTAGTGGCCCTACACTTGTGGCCTTGTAAGTTCGATCCCCAGTAGTGGCCCTACACTTTTGGCCTTGTAAGTTCGATCCCCAGTAGCGGCCCTACACGTGTGGCCTTGTGTCAGACTAAGCTTCGTAAATCGATTTCCGAATCTTTTTTTCTTTTTATCAATAGCGTTTTGTTCGATTCATAAAATATTGGAAACTCCTTTCGAACATTTGAGACAATGAAATAATAATATTTCCAGAATTACAGAAGTGCCAATAGAAAATCCTTCGAAACTTTGAAAGTGATTCGAAAAACTGAGCGCGTGTCATTTTTGTGGGGGAGCCCGTAGCTTGTTTTTAACTAAAGTTAGGTAAGCTTCATTGACTGAGTATTTGCACTGAGAAATCTGGAAGAATGACATGTTGTTTCCCAAATGTTCCTAACGGCTGTGTGATTTCATGCATACACAGTTTCTCGGTAATGTATGTCTGCGAGGCTTTGATTAGAGAAAAGAACGTGTCAGTAAGATTCTGAAATGACACTGATTCGTACGGACTACAACACGGCTCTTTTTTCTTTTTTTGGTATGTATCGGGCGCTTCCTTCTAGGGAATTGTTAGCAAGCTAGATCATTACAACTGAATGCTTCAACCTGTAACCTTGCGCTATAACTAAACTGAGTAAATCATGTATTTTGTTGCCCAAAATGTTCGTTCTCTGTTTGCCGTTAGATGGTTATAGGAGCGTTTAGTTTTAACTAACTTCATTCAAAAAGATTGCCTTTGATTGCATTCTGACAGTCGTCATACCAGTGTGTATCCTTTTAAAATCTTGTTAGAATTAGCGTATGTTTGTTCATTGATTCTAAAACAGAAGATTTAAGTAAATAAGTAACATTGATGACACATTATGCTTTTATATTTGATAAGAATGTGAAAACGCAAAGAAATGATGTGTGTCGTTTATGTAGAAGGTGCTGTAAATGATCGGAAGTGTCAAAAGTGGTTTGCGAAGTTTTGTGATTTCTTGCTGTAAGATACTACACGGTCGGATAGATCAGTTGTGGATGATAGCAATCAAATGAGGAATAATTAACATTACACAAAGTGTGGAGAGCCAACATACTAACTAAGAATATTCAAATAAAGGGCTGAAAATCATTAACACCATCTTGGTTATGTTAGTCGCTTTGATGTGTGATTTCCACATAAGATAAGTGATAACATCTAACTGGACCGTATTTGAATGTTGCGTTTTGAAACAAATTGGGACGGTCAATAAAAAGTGTATATTTTACAAGAACGTGGGATGCAAGAGATCGTATGTCCAGTGAAATGAACTACTACTAACAGTACCGATTACTAAATTTGATAAGTTCTGCATCCATAAAATGTACACTATGATAATGCCTTAAATAACAAGCTACATATATTATGATACTGGCCTAAAACAAAAGGTAAAACTACATATAAGAATTATAGCTTGATGGAGGTGGTGCTGTATCATCACTGATAGGAACCATGGTAGAATGACTGGTTTTTAAATCCCCGAAAGCGTTCCATGGCAAACAACTGATGATCCCTACAAGTAAATTCTACTTATAGTACTATAAGATCTAATTCTGTGTAAAACATAAATCCCTCTGAACATCTCTCATTAATAGTTATTAGTGAATAATTGACTTACATGACAAATAATGAAATAAACAAATAAACACATTTCTGTAGGTAAGATCATTTCTGTTAGTAACATCTTAAATGCTTTAAGACTGTAATATTTATATACATATGAAACCTTCTATATTAAAACAGAAAACTTGTGTGTGTGTGTGTGTGTGTATTTGTCTGTTTGTGTCTCCATCTGTGTAAAGAAAGAGAGAGATGATATATGCATTCTAAGTCGACTGCATTGCCTTCCTAGTATAAATCTACGTCTGTATCATTCAACACACACACATGTATATAAAGTGTGTGTTTGTATGTTTCTTTTCACAATGACTTATCCAGATAAGGAAAACATATAGCTGCTATACCCATCGGCTGTCACTACGCCTGAAGGCTCTTTTATTACATCCGCATGGGTGAACACATAAGCATATACTTATAGCTATATGTTCATCGAAACTGAGTAAACGGTGGACAACCGATGAGTCTCTATACAATTTCATTTATTAAATCGGCGCTTTCCTGGGTAAAACATGTGTGTTTTCCTAGGAAATGTTTAACTTCTGGGCGGGATTCGTTAACTACGATAGAAATGCCAACCATTTGGAACTATTGGCTTTTCCAGGTAAACGAACTCAGTATTTTCTGGCTTGAAAAAACGTATCGTAGAAATCCAAATACATCCGTAGATTGTTTCATTGGGATTAATGAGTATTTCATATGGGGAAAAATGGACCAGCGCTCACATCGTATAGTAATGATCAGTAAGCTAATCTTGCTGGTCGTTGTTAGTGGGTTCGATCCTCATTGGATCTCCTACTATTGATGATCTGATACCAAACTCTGCTAAGTTAATAAATCATATGAAAAAAAAACCCGGATCAGGACGTACGTATAGCACTGATCAGCAAGGTATTGTTGCTTGGCGTTGTTAGTGGGTTCGATCCTCATTGGATCTCACAGTATCGATGGTTTGATACAAACTTATGCTACTTTAATGTTCTACTTATATGTACGATTTTCACTTTTCCATTCAAGGGTGACAATTATGCTGATAGAAATACCGTATATCCTCGATTTGAAACTATGGACTCTTCCACTGAAAGTTCTGTATTTCTTTTTCTTAACACATCGTCTCATAGAAATTCAAATACATCCCTGAATTCTTTCCCGGGTTTTAACTAGTATATTTATAAAAAACAGTGTTAGTTTTTCTGTTTGCTTCTCTCTCGATAACAAAGAGCTCTACCACTTAAAGTTTACAATATTACTGATGAAAATATCTCCTACCCACCATTTGAAACACTGGACTCTCTTCTAAACGAATTCAGTCACATTTTGATAAAGACTCAGATGAAATTGATGTGTGCTATTAAGTCTTGGATTAGGCAAGTGAATGTGAAGACACTACTCGAACTCAACAGAAACACAGATAGATATGTTAGCAATTTACCTCCAATATATATGAGTTTAGAGAAAAGAAACTACTGAATTCGTTTCAGTAGAAGAGTCCATTGTTTCGAATGGTTGGTCGGAGATGTTTTATCAGCAAGATGGTTACCTTCATGAATCAAAGTAGTAAGGACTCATCGTCTCAGAAATTCACAAAGGAACCGTCCGTTTCTGGACTGGTGATTCTCGTTACTGTACAGATACACACAACAAAAAGCCATTGTCGTTTCCGCACACATGAATTGGCCGAATCAAGACCTATTCCTGCATGTATAAAATTCAGTTGATATAGCTAAACCGTTATCTACTCCTGAGTTACCACGAATCCAAACAATAGCCGAGAAAAGCGTCAATCAATAACTAAATTCACAAACGCATACCAATCAGGAACGGCTGTCAATGTCATTTTCATTCTGATTCTACTCTTTAAATTATTTATGAACATTAAATATGTCACTCGTGTTGCCTTTAGAAACTGGACATGAGAGTTAAGGTTGTGTTTCAACGTTCTGTTATTCAAATTGCACATTAATATTAAGTTTCTCTTTCAATAATCATTTATCTGAAAATGACATCAGGCCTGTGCCGGAAACAACACAGGGAGAAATCATTATTCACTTAAGGCTATTTACTATACGTACATAGCGAACGTGTACACTCGTTGAACCTCTTTATTCTGGTACAGTCTTGAAGTGCTTGCGACCCAATTAAGTTGAAAGCATCGGCTATCATCTTATCACCTCTTTATTATGGTACAGTTCTGAAGGGCTTGCGACCCAATTAAGTCTTCTCATCACCGCAGCTGGGGTCAGGAAAATGTTTTTAAAAATCATGTTTAATTATAATTTATTCATTAACATAGGTTCCATCATTATCAAAAACCTCCTCCCAACGATTCACGAGCTTCATTTAATTTGTAACGGGTCTTTTGTTTTGGAGTAAAATAATGTAGAGGGGTTAGCTTCCACCTCATCATGTGATTTTGGGTGATTTTGTAAACTCCGGAATATGTGCTAATCAGATGGAGCAAGATCTAGTGAATAGGGAAAATGTTGAATTTTTCTCACAGCCGAAGTCTTTGTTATATGGAGCCGTGCATTATCATGATAGAACATTGCACCTATGCGATTGATCAAATTGGGCTTCTTTTCATTCAAAGCCGTGTTTAAATATTTTAGCTGCAGACAATATATGCTGTAATCATAACATAGACTGGTAGCAACTCAAAGGTTCACACCAACGCAATCCCACCAGACACTTACAAAACAAGGTCCATTTTGGGTTAGGCTGTTTACCCCGACTAAGCTATTGTCTGTATTTTTTCTTTCGCTTGTAAATTATCCACTTTTCATTACTAGTCACAAATCTATCCAAAAATGGCGACTGCGTTCACGTGTGCACAGAAGTACAAATGTCCACCTTTCCATTACGATTGGCTTCTGTCAAATATTAGAGAACCCATTTTGTAAGATTAGGTACCTTCCTAAGTTGTTACAGATGACTGTAAACTCTTGAATGGCTTGAATTCAGATTTATAGCCAAGTCTTCAACCATAACAGCACTATTTCTATTGACGGCTGATGGGGGAGTAGTATGCAAGTGACAGACTGTCAACATATCTAGTGATGGAACAGAGTTCAAGGAGAAAGCAATGCCGTTCTAACAATCATCAGTGTGAAGTCAGCATGAGCAGCCTTGGCCAAAATTGGAGCTCAATTCAACAATTCCGGTGTCCGTAGAATCATATAAGCTACCAGAGACTCAGAAATGCAACACACATATATACTAAGTTTTGATTAATCTAGCACAAGTACCTAAGTCGCTTACAGTACCTGATTTTCCTAAGCGGTTACCAATTTAGTACTAATCTGGTTCGACGCCGCTTAACCCCGGTGATTAGGTGATAGCCGATGCTTTCAACTTAATTGGGTCGTAAGAACTTCAAGACGGTAACATACATGACTGCAATAAAGAGGTTAAAGGATCGCACAAGTTCGCTGCTTACGTATATGAAATAGTGTTAAGTGAATTATGGTTTCTCCTTGTATTGTTTCCGGGACAGACTTGATGCTATTCTCACATACTTCATTATTGAAAGAGAAACTTAATATTAATGTGCAACTTGAATGACAGAACGTTGAAACGCAACCTAACTCTCATGTCAAGTTTCTAAAGGCAACACAAGTGATATAATCAATTTTGATAAAGAATTTAAAGTGTAGAATAAGAATGAAATTGGCATTGACAGCCGTTTGTGTTTGGTATGCCTCTGTGATTCTCGTTATTGATTGACGCTTTTGTTTGGCTACTGTTTGGAATCATGCTAACTCAGGTGCAGATAACGCTTTAGCTATATAAACTGAATTGTATATAGGCAAGAATAAATCGTGATTTAGCCAATTCGGGTGTACGAACTCTATAATAAATATAACTCTTTTTTCGTGTGTAACTGTATAGTAACGAGAATCACCAGTCAAAAACTTCAGACGTCCAGAATTTCCGATGCGATGTGTTCTTACTATTATACATTGATTCATTCGAACCACCTTCCTCGCCTTAGTCGTTTTCATTACAACATTTCGGCTGCTGTGCCCTGCGGCCTTCATTTCCGAAACAAGGTATTGTTACTATTATACATTGATTCATTCGAACCACTTTCCTCGTCTTAGTTGTCTTCATTGCAACATTCCGGCTGCTGTGTCAATCGTGTTAATCGAAGTACATACCTTCAGAATCTACACATTTTTGATAACTAGAAACACGTCCATTCATTCCGGAAGCATAGAATGTGTGTGTGTATTTATGTATGAGAGAGAGAGAGAGAGTATATGGTATTCTAGCTACCTCATCAACTACATTTTAAAAGGTCTATGCCGCCTAAGACCACACACAGTCAGACCTCCTTGTGGTGTCACATTAATTTTCTGCTATGAATTCTATGAAAGATTGTACATCGTTTAAACAATTCTCAGTAAAATTGAAGATACACTCAGACTTAGAGAAACATGCTTAACCATTCAAATATTTTACAGATTAAAGATAATCTTAAAACAACCTCCGAACGAAATACGCCCCTAGGATCCGATTCTAGATCATGTAGAGTGCAATTAATAGATTTAACTCTTTTTATTTTGAATAGATTTTAATTAAAAAGTCTAATATTACAATGCATGAATCTCCTTAAAATATAAATTTGAAAAACGCAATCAAGGCGCTCAAATCCTTGAATACCATATAACCAGCTGCAACTGAGCTTTTATGGCGATTTCAAACTCTTTAAAATCATTCATTTTCCATTTCCTTTCCACTTAACACAACTCATTAATTCAATGTTCGAATCCTAAACATCACGAACATGTGCAAACTCGTCGCTACAATCGGAGATGTTCCGCGAATAGATCTTTCAAGGACAAAAGAAATCAACAGTTAAGAAATTTTTAAAAAATCCACGTTAAGCATAAGTCAGGCCAGTATGTATGTATGTATGTATGTATGTATGTGTTGTCGTTCTCCGCTTATACCCCCATCGAGATCGTCGCAGGATACACAAGGTACACACGAGCAATTGTTAGTAAGACCAACTTCCGGCTTGTCAGGTCTCTCTAAGCTCCGTTCTGCTGATGGCACCTGGTATTCCCCAGTGGGCACCAATCTAGGTTCGACGTTGTTTAACATCGGTGATCTCACGAGAACGTGTGTATCCAACATGATTGGCCGTAACCCCTTAGCCTCGGGGAGAGTTTTTCCAATCTTAATGCTTGTACTTCTTGTACTGAATGCTTAGCAGAGGCATTGAGTACCATTTTTTAAAATTCTTTGGCATGACGGTGGATTGAACCACGGACTACCGAACTGGGTGCAAGCAATCTACCACTGGGCCACGATGAACTATAGTCAGTATAAACTTTAAACGATGTGGATTCATATGCCCAGTAAAGTCAAATACACAGCGTTGACACCCCGTAACTGAAAAGATTATATCATCGGTGGCTTGCAAGTGCACTGAGAAGATTTGCAGATTTGTTGACCAACTTGGTAAATGCACTTTCATTCGGTCTACCTGGTAACACAAGTGATGCAAGAATCTGACACTCATATCTAGAACTACGTACCAGAAGAAATATATACCGAAGGAAGGCTGGAAAATGCTTTGACCAACACGGAGTGATGAAGCTAACAAGGATGAGAATACTATTCTCTACAAATTGTAGAGTAATGATACTGACCCATCTCAGTATTTCAAACAATAAGGCCGAAGAATGCATCGGCCGGATTGAGAGGATAACACCAATAAGGATGAGGATATTTGTCCAAACAACCCGTGAAAAGGGGAATGTCGTTTTCTGCAAATGTCTACGTTGGTCAGCTGGTCCCCTAACCCAGAGAAAGTTGGATGCCATAATAGGCTTTTTATCTCACATGGCCTCCCTGATACCAGAAGTAAGTAATGATCCTCGACCTGACTGCGTTCTCATCTGCGTCAGCCATCGTGTCATGTCAGTTTCGAGCCCTTAGACAATATATATGGCGATGGGACAGAGCGCACGAGGAAATGGATTCATGTTTTACCAATGAATATGAGGGCGAAGTGAAACTTTAGCGAGAATTCGAATTTGATTTGCTGAGCTGGAAACCGCCCAGGGCGATCACTATTGACTTTATGAGTGTAAAAACGTATCTTTGTATCCTTCCTGTGTGTACATATCCTTCTGAATTTATTCGTGTGTCTTTATACATGGCTACATGTATGCATATATGTGTGCGTGTTCTTGTGTCTCAGAATACGTATAACAGCACGTGCCTGTGTGCGTATGTGTTCCCACACTCACGTGCGTGTTTCATGTTTGCATGTCCAATTGTTAAGTTGGCACGGAATTCAAATAATTTTCTGTCAAATCTTGTTCCAGTCGACAGTTTTTTTAATAAACACTTGAAAACACGCGCGCACGCACACACACAGACACACACACACATGTACACGATTATGCAGGATTGGTCACCTGCTGAAGGCCGTAAAATGGATCAGCCGAAAAGTTGTAGTAACAACATAAGCAACATAAAGAATAAGATCAATAGTCGGGTGTTTCTTTATCCTTGCCTTGAACATGTCGACTGAATGTATTAGTCAGACAAGTGCGGAATTCAACCCGATGTGGCTTCCGCTACTCAACAAACCCAAACCC
Source organism: Architeuthis dux (assembly GCA_006491835.1). Taxonomy (NCBI): domain Eukaryota; kingdom Metazoa; phylum Mollusca; class Cephalopoda; order Oegopsida; family Architeuthidae; genus Architeuthis; species Architeuthis dux. The sequence goes on from VCCN01004310.1 coordinate 1,859,208, forward strand.
GACAAGGCAAGGATAAAGAAACACCCGAATCCTACGTTATAAGTGTTGCCTCCTTTGAAGAACTTTTATTTACCCCATCACATTCGGATATTACACCTGAGAAGACCGAAGAATAGATCGGCCGAAACGTCGTGTTAACAACCCAAACAAGTAGGAATTCAACTGTCCGAAGAACTATTGAAATATCGAATACTATGCGAAAGTCGCTATTTCTGTGTGTGACTATATATGTCTGCAGTGGGCATCACGGCCAAACTAAAAGACTCAAGGATCTGATCTTTTGCATGGATATTGACTTAAACCCGGGATAAAA
>VCCN01004310.1:1873873-1892365 GCA_006491835.1 Architeuthis dux
AACCTCAACTTTGTAGACAGGTAGGCTTTGGCACAGACATTTATTTAAAAATACAGAAGCCAGCTTGTTGTTCACAGCACAGGAAACCACTGTCTTCCTATTTCTTTTAGATAGCAGAGGGCAAAGAGAAATCGCCATAGTGGCAGTGCAGAGCATATATAGCCTAATACATGTGTATGTGTGTGTTCTGTTTGCACTTAACAATCTTTGGAATTCGCCCAATTATCGTATATATTACATTATGGCATAAGAGCCCACAACTTTCAAAGTAAAATTAATCTTTTGTTATTAATATACGGGGTGTTTCATAAAGATTTGACACTTTTTATCTTTTCAAAATGGCACCCACCAATCAAGAGAAGGTGTTTTGCGTCCTGGAATGTACAACGCAATTTCCGGCGTACATTTGCGAAGGTTCAATCACCAAAGAACTCCATTTTAAATTGGCATTCCAAATTCCGGCAGGGGGGTTGCCTGTGCTAAGGGAAAGGCCCAGGACGCTCTTCGATTTCTGAAGAGACCGTTGACCGAATTCGGACTTCCTTCCTGCTGCAAATCTGGCTGATGTCTCAACTGCATCTTTTAGCATGATGGGCCACCACCTCATTACCATGTGTAAGTATGAGCTTATCTGGATGACATTCTTCCAGGAAGGTGGATCGGCCATGCCGGAAAAACAACCTCACCGATTTCCAGATCTTACGTCCTGTGATTACTTCCTTTGGGGCTACGTGAAAGGCCTCGTGTTTGCACAACGACTGCCCAGTGATTTTGATGAACTGAAGAATCGAATAACTGAGGCATTGGCTAATGTCATGCGGAATATGCTGGGGGTGCGTTTGGGAAGAAATGGATTATCGGTTGGACGTTTGCCGTGTGGCCAATGGTGCACATTCTGTTGTAAGTCGTTGTAATTACTGCAAACAAAAGGGTTTTACTTTCCTGTGGTGTAAGTTCTATGTTGCCAACATGCGTAGTTATCCAGAAATAAATGTTTAAAAGTGTCAAATCTTTTTTAAACACCCTGTATATCTTTGTTAAAATATGTTCATGGACTGGAAGCATGTAAAATGTAAAGAGATTTATTTAAATAATCAAAGCCTCAGCTACGAGGATTTTAAAGAAAGATTCAACCGAAAGTACTATAGACCCCTTTAGGCGACAGATGTATAAATCTATAGAAAACAACGTGTTTATCTATAACTTTGGGAAGAAACATTAGAATACTAAATTTTGTTCGAACAATTGAAGCCCTCCTTCGGGTGATCGATTCTTCAGCCCTCGCCAGGTGTATAATAGATGTGGGAAAAAAACAAACATTATTTTTCCTGCAACAATGGCAGTAAAAAGGTGGGCATTAATATAACAACCGGATCAGTCCATTTCGGTAGCGCTATACCATACCGCCAATCATGTACCACGCGATTTCAAACGGTGGAGTTCCAAAACCTTTGCTCAGCAAAGAAAACCACATGGTGTTGAAATCCACAGTGGCCCATATATGCCACATCTTTCAGCTTTCTCATTCTCCAACGGTGCTCCCTGTCAATTATCAGGACCATATTCCAGAGAGGGTGATGTGTACCCTTCTCACTCCAGATATGGACTGATATACCAGATGTTTCTACTTCTCGTTTGGAAGTGGCTTTTTTATGTTCATCGACTCTGACTTCAAGGAGACGACTGGTTTCCTCCTTATATTCTTTTCCTACATTTGCATGGGATGTTATAAATGCAATCCTTTGTCAAACCCTTCTCCCGTAAGTGACCCACCCTAGGTAGGTGGTTGAGAAGAGTATTTCTAATATTGAACTTCACACTGATGTTGTAACATCGACAAACCATTTGGATCTATTCCGCTACTCTTCTTACATATGTAATGTTTACAGTAGCCAAATAGTTGGTGTACGGGGAGTTCTCCTCCTGATTCTCGTCCTTGCAACAACCAAGAACAAGTAATTGTTAAGTTAGTTGGGCCTACTAATATCCTTGATTCTTTATTTTCTCTCAATTTCTCCCCCATTAAACCATATATTCTCTTCCTGTTGAGTAGTTGAGTGACTATCCCCCGACTACTACCACCATTGACGTCATCCCCCGACCACCTTTATCATCAGACATGCGGACGGATAGTACTAGATTTGAAAGTCAGTCATTGACAACCATAACATTATGACTAAGCCAGTTTAGAGAGCAAGTGGCGAACTGAACAATTCTCTGTATCAAAGTGAGACTGCTCAAAGTACACATCACCATTTGAACGCAATAAACCTAAGACTAGTACAGTAAACCCTCGCTATAACAAACTAATTGGGTGGTGGTTAGAGCCGAACGTTCGTTATACCCGATGGTTGCCCCTCGTTCGCTAAATAAGAAATTAGTTCGGTAGTTCGCCGCAATTAACAAACATTGTTCGGTAAATCCAAAGGCAGTTCGATTGACCCTCGTTCTATTTTCGACCTAACCTCTTCACGCAAATGATTAATGTACACTTCTATAAGTTATCAAATAAAAACAATTGTACTTACCTTTCATTGCTTATCAGATGATTATTGGGAGAGGTGCTGTAGACGTACTCTGTACTGTACATAGATGATCAGTAAGTAGATACTGTACACGAACTTGTACTGTACACATGTAACTGTGAACATTATTTACACTATGTACACGTAACTTTACTGTTCCCTCTAATTGTCGGAAAAATTTCCTCTGGAGATTCTGGCGTGATGGTGAAAGTACTAACGGACAGCTCTGGGCTCGAAATGAAGGTTCTCGCTTCCTCTTCACACTGGTCGAAACCTGGCTTGAAAAGATACTTCAGATTCTTGAAGCTCTAATCATTGAAAGAACAAAGCTGAACAAGATCTTCTATAATAAAGTTACACGGAATTTGAATGTATTTATCGACTGACTGATACTTTCTGCCTAGAAGAGAACTTAGCTTCATCATAACGTCATCATAACGCACACACGATATAAAGCTGGAATTAAAATGATCTATAATTACAGTTTTTGTCCCTAAACATTAAGGTCTTGGACTTTGAAAATGGCTGAATGGATACGCAAAAACGCTCGATCAAAAACCTATGAACAATTATTGCATACGCTATCTATTGACTAACTTTTACTTGCAAGTGATCAGGAACGGCCAAATAAAATAATAATAATAAAAGATTCTTTGTCTGCAGCCATTAATCAAATATGTTTTATTGAAGGATTGCTGCTGATACACAAACATATATATATATATATATTCTTTGAAACCATTTATCAGTGTAGTGAGTGCGAGTCCCAGGCCAGATCGACCTAACCGTAGTAAAATAATGATAAACGAACTTGTGTGCGTGTGAACACACATACATTTATAAATACATGCATATATATTGCATATATATACGCAATTATTTAATTTCGCATACGCACACACATGAATAGATTGATCAATTGATTGACATATCAACTTTACGCACGCACTCTTGACTTGAGAACAAATCTCTGCTTGAGTTTTTTCTGTCAATAAAATTTGCTAATCTTCAAATGAAAGCTAAATAAAATAAAGTCTTTTTTTTTATTTTGAACTTGGCCTATATTTCTTTTTCGACGTGACACTAGAAATCTTTTCTCTTGTTTCTTAATCCAGAACCTGTCAACGAACTTTTACTGGGATTAAACTCACATGAATCAAGCTCAAACGAAACGAAACTGAATCTAAAAAAAAAAAACAAAACTAAAAAGAAATGGTCCCATTGCACAAGTTTAATCATGCGATTGTTAACACAAGCCTGGATTTTCAAGCCAAGAAAAATTAAATAAGTTGTGGAAAATCACGCAAAAAGCTTTTGATTTCAAGTGTACTTCAAGCTAGTCTATTTTTCAATTTCCGTACTGACACATTTTTGTGCAGCACGATACAAGAAATCAGTAAGCCTCAATAATCAAAGTATATGTGGATAAAAGAATAGTGGACTCCGTGAAATCTGATCGAAAGACAAAGTTCTATGGATTATTTCCAAAGAAGGATCAGAATAAAAGATCATGTAACGGTGAATGGAAGGAAAGCCGAGGGATGTAATTGATAGCATGGATTTTAATAGAAGGAAAGACAGAAAGAAAGAGTGAAAGAAAGAAAGACAGAAATTAAGCAAAAAAGGGAGAGCAAATAAAATGTAAAGAATCAGGAAGAAAGAGGAAAAAAAAGAAATCGTCAGAAACCAAAGAAAGTGAAAAAAGGAAAACAAAGGGAGGGGGTCTGAAAAAAATAATGCATGAAAAAGAAAGAAAACTTATGAAATAGAAAGATAGCGAAAGCAAAGGAAAGAGAAAGAAAGAGAATCAGACAGAAAAGAGAAATAAATAAATAATCAGAATGAAAGAGGAAAAAGAGACGAAAACAAAAAAGAAGAAAAATGCAGAGGCTGAAAGAAAGAAAGAAAGAAAGAAAGAAAGGAGGAAAGACATGCAAAAGAAAGGGGGGGAAAAAGAAGAAACTGAGAGGAGAAAGAAATAGTCAGAAAGAAGAAATGTATTGGGAATTTAGGCGAGAACTAAAAGAAAATGAATGCTTCCATTTACTTAAAGGATCAACCAACTTGAAAAAAGTCAAATCAGGAAAATCAAGAAGTTTGCCTGGATTAGAAAGTCGGTCAGATCACTGACACTCAAGTATAAAATACATCTGTGGAAAAAATGCCTGACTCGATAGATCTTTCTGTACATAAGACACGGCGACGTCATTTTTTAAAAGTATTTAATTAGGTTTTTTCTGAGATGTTGAAATCTATTTTAACCTCTTATTCCCTGCTGACACCAGAAATAATACCTGCATTGACTATGGAATCATATCCGAAGTAACAGTTGTAATTTTTAGCATAAGAACATACATTCTGGTCTAGGAATTTATCCTTATATGTCTATATGTATAAGAACACACATTTTAAAGTGTTTTATTAGGACATGTTTCATCATTGGACCATGTCAACGCTGATTATATGGGTAAGAGGTTTATTGCTGCCACTGCCTAGGCAGGCAACATATTTACGGGAGAATGATGCCGCCATTCCCTTCGTCAACATTCGCAGCATACCATTGATGAGAGATTTTATCACGGCATCTGGCGAGGGCACGGAGCATAGGGAGGAGTAGAGACATGCCATTCCTAAGTACGAAGTGAAAATAGGCAACCTCAGCCGAAATTCTAACTTCGTTAATTCGGTTTTGGCAACTTTCACACCACCCTGAACTTCCAAGAATAATTAAAACTCAAATCAAATTATCCCACGACGTAGGTTACCATCTGTGTCTTCTTTTGTACCCTTCATTGCATTTATCTGTGCAATAGGGATTAACCGGTGATAACTATCTCCCCTCCTTCAACTTGCAGCAGGTTATACTGCGTTACATGATACCAGCTACACAGAATAACTGGAGAGTTTGATTGGTGCCCTTTTTAAGTGTATTAGTACAAAGTGAACATAATCAGCGGAAGCCGACATTCGATCTCAGTTTGCCGATTCTGTTTTGGTAAGCGTTACCCCAATTTGCACCTTCAAGGCATGATTATTAATCGAATACAGATAGGTGTGTGCGAAATAAAAAAAAATAACACCCATTTGTATAACCAATAATGAAGTGTAAAATGAGAAACTCAAATCACTGATTCTGTGCACATGAGATACTTATTAGTAAAAGAAAATTCATATGATAATGGACGACTGAAAATTACAAACATTGCCCAAATAAATGCGTTTGCAACGTTTATAAAGTACTAGAAGATTTATCCGGCCTTGCCTCGGTTTGTAAATATCTAAAAATGAAAACAATCACATGAGTTCACTATACTGTGTATCAGTTGCTTTGAAAAGATGGTGACAATCTTCAGTTGGTTCGGGAATGTTCATTCTATCAGAATTGTTGCTTTCAAGCAATTAAGACAATATGTCTCTTTACCCCTATAAAAATTCGCAAAAACAAAAGAAAAAATATAGGACCTAAAATGAAATACTATTCTTACATTTTTCTGGGAAAAATCCTTTTCAAAATACTGTACTAATTTACATAACTTATATGAATTCTTTTTAATTTTTTGAATGTCAATTGTAGCTTTTATTCCTATTCATGCCTTTCCCAAGTGAATTAGTGCAACATGAACGCAGTATCTCAGTCGAAGTTTGAACGCGACTCACAAATTCCATATTTTGTGCCGCTAACTGCTTAGCTACGAGCACCACCACTGATATATTTTAGAAATAAATAAATGTTTACATATATTACATAGACGCCTGCAATTAGGGCGCTTCCGGTTTGTGTGGCATTGCATAAAAATGTCCTTTTTTCGTTTAGCTGGAAATAGCAGTTTTGACCTTGAATAGAAATGTGGCTATTTCTAGTGACATCGGAGATCGGTTTCACATATCCCATTATCATCCCTGAGTCAAGTTACCCTTACAGACTAATGTTCAGCCCTAGGGGCTAAGTAGCTTGGCCGGCCATAAGACGCAAACAACCAAACAATCGTCGGCGTTATATCAATAGATTGGAAGGGTTTGGCCGTAATTCAAAAGGGATATTTCGTAAAGTTCCAAACTTTAGTTTCCTTGCCATGGAACAGGATTAAGCAAGTGTAGCATATTCAGACACATCATGGTTGACGTCAATCCTGCCAAAAGGCACAGCCGAGGCAAGTGTTCGCCCTCTCTTTTCTTGTATTTTCACTACTCCGTCGTACTACAACTCACAAGGTTGTCTGTGAAATTACGATTTCACAGACAACCTTGGCCTTAACGAGGCCTTATTTTTTGCTTGTTTTCTCTCTTTCCTGCTCCACCCAAGGTCCTCAATATAATGGTACTGCGAGCTACACAAAAAAACAAAAACTACTTGTGTTTATTACACAAGCTAGCTTCGTAAGTGGTTGTCCTACCACTATACATTTTTGCTAGACTAAACGAAGTTTGGCAAATGCGTATCGTTGGGTTGGTCTTAGTTGAAATAGTTACGTATTTTTCACCGAGACCAGGAGCTCGGTAGTGAAGGTCGGGTAAATAACTAGGACTTTGAAATCTGATTTTCTAGGGACGCCCTCCACAAGGAGGAAAATTAACAATCGTTTTATCCTATCAACTCAGTTCCCTATATGCCATACTAAATTAATCTAACAATAACTATTTTATGGACACCCCACCGTGGAGTGATGGTTAACACTATTACTAATGTAGTGAGTTTGATCATAACTGTGTGCTTCACACATGTCCTATGTCAGACTAAGCTAAGCACAGTAACTATCAATAATTAGTGTTTCCCCTCTTGGCGTAATGGCTAAAAAGCTAGTCTCGCAGACCATTACGACTATAGTGAGTTCTGCCCTAAACTGTGTCTGGTGCCAGACTCAGCTAAGCACAGTAAATATTAGTAATTAGGGCTTCCCCTCTTGGAGTCATGACTAACAAGCTAGTCTCGCAGTAGTGAGTTATGCAGATAACTATACGCTCCACGGTTTTGGCAGAGCTCAGAAAATAAGTCAATTTTCAAACTTTTCTAGGCGGTGATAAAAATGTCCCAAATAAATCTTTAATAACTTATACTCAATCGCAGAGTGAGTGTAGGCTTTATGATTAGATTTAATTGAATCTGTGTGAACTCAAACACCCTATGTAGTAGGCGGAACGAAGTTTATAAAAAATAATTTATTGAGTGGAAAGAAATGACAGAAAATAGCAATTCCCCGATACCTACGTCCCCTCTCAATGTCGTCTGTGCTAGAATGCTCATAAAACCTTACGCTTAAAAAAAATGTTTGTATACCCTTGGGAATTATAAGAAATTGATCTCACGTGTCTAGAACTCAAGACAACGATCAAAATCGTCTTGAGTTTAACGGTTTTTTTCTTTTTTTTTTGTAATCTGAACACAAAGATATTGAGTTATTGGTAAATCACGGCTCGAGAGGACGTCTTAAATCGTTTCAGCACTGCGTGTCTGCCACCAATACCATTCAATCCAGATTTAGGTCGTCTCTCCGGAGAGTCGTGGTTAACAAGAATAAGTAGATATTTGGAAACTAGTCTCGACTATTGCTACCGTAGCGAGTTCGATCCTCACTGGGGGCCACACACATGTCTCTGTGTACCAGGCAGACCTAAGCTTAGTAACTCTATTGGGCATTTCGTCATGAAGTAACAGTTAGGAAGTTAGTCTCTCTTGACTATTGTTACTGTAGCTAGTTTGATCTTCAGTGGGCGCTCCACATTTGTAGTCTTGTGCCAGACTAACTCGTTATTCTCATATAATTTTTTTAAATATTCAAACACCATTTTTATTAGGTGTCATCTGTACATCGAATGATCATTCTGCTTCCAGGAAAAGGTATAGTTTTCATGGGTAAATTAAAAAATAGGCAAACTAATTAAAACAAGCCTGGCTGCTGCTGGGTCAAACTCCTACTGAAGATGATTACTGAAACTTTTGTTTGTATATATAATAAATTAAAAAAATATTAAAATATTTGTTTTTAGTATTTATTTATTAGAATGACATAAGTCCTTGCGTATCTGAGATAAATTTCGGTGATATGTGAGACTTGTCAATTCTCAGTTGGTAAGAGTCCAGGCTACCAATCAGTTGGTCGTGGTACAGGTATGTGAATCTTTACTCCCCTAAATTTGGTGAGGATTGTTCTTGTTACGGTAGAAAAACAAAGTCAAGTTGACTTTGTTTTTCTACCGGAGCTTGGCAAAATACGAGAAGATCATGTCATGAGTCTTCACATATATACAGCTACAGTCGATGCAAATGTTAATTATTTAAGTGTAATTAGTTAACATGTGTCTCTTTAGTTTTAACTTAGGTATCAGATTTATTACTTTTTCGTTAAATCTGGGAAAGTAATAAATCTGACAGTAACTGTATATCTGTGATTATTCATGTTCATCAATTCCGTTTGCTTTTCCTTTTAATTTGCTTGTGATTTGTGTAATATTTGCCCTATCTTTTAATGTGCTGTCCGTATTTTAAAATGTGTTTGTCTGATTGTTTACTTTGCTTGCCGCATTTTTCAATTTGCTTGCTTGATTTTTTATTTACTTGTCTCATTTTTTTTATTTGCTTGCCAATTTTCTTTTAATTTGTTAAGGTGATTTTCTAATTTACTTGACGTATTTTTTATTTGCTTGTCTAATCTTTAATTTAGTCAATTTGTTTGTCATATGTTTTTAATTTGCTTGACGTATCTTTTAATTTGCACTGCTTTTTAAATTGCTCAGAAGCTATAGAAGGGTCAAGTTGACAATCATTTTTGCGTTCTCCTGAAACCAATAAAATGGCCTTAGGAAATAAGCATGAAGAAACACGTGACGTAAGCAGAATGGTAGGAGACGGATTTTATTTATGATCAGATCGAGGTAAAAAGTACCCCGTAAGGAGGAGAAAAGGCAGAATGTTCAGTCGCAAAAAAATTTCAATGTACATTGTTATTATTGTCGACGTGATTTTGGATAAAAACCCTTCTCTTATTATTTTGCCTTTTATGCCATAGAATTCAGATCTTTCCTCTTACCCGAAGACATTCCTTACCGGCTCGTTTGGCACTTTGTTGAACTTTTAAACGCATCTTATGCTCACACCTTTCTACATTTTATCGACATCTCTGTTCCAACCCCCAACGTCTGTACCAGGCAGAATGTCGACAGCAATCAATAAATGGAGATGTAAGTCGACATAACAGTAAACGTGTCGCTTCTTGTAGCTCTCGAAAAGAACCGTTTACTAAGTCGGTTTAGTTGCGAAAGCATTCGAGTAGCAGAAGACATAACTCATGAGATCTGGAAATATTGTGGCCCTGTCCTGTATGGAATGCTCCATGAATTTCTCGTAAACTGTTGGGAACAAGACAGATTACTTCAGAGACGCAGTCTTTATAACCCTTTACGGCAAAGTTTACTTTGACGGACATACACCTATGGTGTTTAACCGGCATAGAGAGGCTACACAAGTCCTACATAGGCTCTAAAAAGTATAATTTTTTATTTCAAAGTTTAGTTAAACAACATATTCATCAGAAATTAACGTAATCAGTTTGGTGTCATATGCACTGTTTCCGTCGTAGCTTGATGAATTCATGGTGCGCAATCTGATAAAGACATGCGTTTAATTTCATTATTGCGTTAATTCCTGATGAATATGTTGTTTAATTACACTTTTTAATAAAAATAAAACCCAACTTCTTAGATTCTATGTATGCCTTTAGGATCCTCTCAATGCCGGTTAAACACCGGCATAGGTTTATGTAGGTCAAAGCGAATATTAACCCCTTTACACAAACAAAGGTTATAAGACGGTCTGCTCAAAATATCGAGGCACCCCTCTGATCTATATAGCAGGCAAATTCTTACTAAATAGACTGGTAGCTATTTTTATTTTCAAAGGGAGATAGATGGACGAACAGACAGACGGACACTTTGCTTATCATAATATAGATTTAATAAATTTACTTACCATAATTGTCTAAGTTCACATACAATAATTATTTAATTTACTTACCCTAAATTTTTAATAAGTTCACTTAACGTAATTATTTAAGAAATTAACATACATTATTAAATAGGTTCACTTACCATAATTACTAGTCTATGACCCGTCGCATTGCTGACGGTTATCATAAGTGTACGCATGATGGTTTGTGTAAAATCGCCAAACCTGATATATTTATTAAGTGGTTTCATTTTTGAAGAGTTCAACCCTAGCCCAAAAAACATGTTCATGACATCAAGTCACTTTTAATAATCATTGTTTTTAATCAATATATATTCCTGGAAGACCGTTACTAATGTAATGAGTTTGATAATCACCGAGTGACCAACATTTGAGGCTATGGGATTAGACTATGCTTTGGAAATACCTTGTTGTCTTGTCTATAGTGTGTTCGATCCTTACTGGGTGACCTATATTTGTGACTTTGTGCCTGACTAAACCAAACTTCTCAAATACTTTTGCGCCATGCCTTGGAGTATGAGTTTGCAAATTAATTTCAAAGAAACTTGCAAGTTTGATTTTTATAGAGTTCCCCCTCTTATGTAGTATTTTGCCAAAGCTAATCTTACAAAACACTGTTGGAGCCCAACTTTACCTACTATATAAGTATTAAACCAAATGGGTTGCCAGCATTGGCGGTGAAAATGTTGTTTCCGAATTATTTGGCAACACTAGCAGTCTATTGATTGTGATATGCATGCGTCCACATTTGGCTCGTGTACCGATGCCAAATAGTAAAGTGGGGATGTTTCCCAGTTCCTCGTGAATCAAGATACGTGCTTATATTTTAAAAAAAACCCTGGCTACTTTCATCGTTTTAATGATTATTAGACAATCCCGACTAAAAACAAATGCAACTTTTCAACATCTTTTGCTGGTAACGATTAAAGAAAGAAATATCTTCTAAATATAATTATTTATTTAAAATGATGAACCACATCGATGATTTGAATAACTGTTTGAAAATATCCATTTTTAAAAGTCGTTATCAAGTTTCGCTTAACCTGGTTCAAAGCCACATATATGGGGCACACAGGGATGGTCGCACTCACTATTTAGTAGTAAGGTCTACTAGAGTGGCTCATTAACCGATATCCCACAGGGACACTCCCTATTTAATAAACGGTCCTTTGTCTGGCAGAGGCCCATAACAGGATGCTCTCGTGAGAATCAAATTCACTACACAAATTAATCCCTTAAAGTTGTCTGAATTTCTTAGCTGAAGCATTTTCATTATTAATTTTAGGTCTTTTTTCGTTAGTAACCGACAAAAGCATGTGGCCAAATGTTGTGTTGGGGATAAAGGAAATTGTACTACGCCAATCTTCCAATTGGGAAGTCTATATAGAAAATTGGTATTTAGAATTCTGGGTTTGAACACCTATCTTCGGCAAATACGTAACTATTTTAGCCACGAGGTAGGCCACTCACATCACTTCTTGTTATTACCTAAGCTTACTTTACTACGGTAATAAGACAACTGGCAAAAGGAAGATTGTGTTACGCCAATCTTCCGTGTAGAAGAGCTTGCATATCTAAAAAAAGGCACGCCAAAATTAGGAGAGGAAGATCATGTTACGCCACTTTCCAAATGGAAAAAAGCCTACATTCCTAGAAAGTCAGCATTCGGAAGCCTGGCTTGTTGAGGGAGTCGCGAGGAAAGCCAACCTAATTCTAATTCTGTCTTCTTCCGTATGTATTATTCATTCGCCTTCTTTGTCTCTGCCTCTGTTACACTTTTTCTTCTTTATATACCAATGTTTCAGAGTCTCTTTACCCCTTATAATCTTGCCGTCAATTTCGACTTTGTATTTGTACTCGTTTACCAAGCTTTTCTAGGAAGATGATCATTGTCATGGCCTCAAAGTTAATTGGGCTTAAAATGAACAATGTGCTAATTGAATTATCTTCAAACAGGGAATCAGGTGTTATATTAGATTTGCAGCAACATAACTAAAAAAGAAGTGCCCTGATTAAAGTTGTTTGGGTTGAACATCTCTCATCATCGGTTGAAACTAAGATATATGAACGCTGGCCACCATGTGAGCCTGTAATGACATAGATTAAGACCAATATGATTTTGAACATATGCTAGTCTAATAGAAGAAAACCTTTTTAAAGCTTAGTCTGGAGCAAGGCAACAAGTTGCTTACAGTTCCTTATGTTCCTATGCGGTCACCCATCAGGTTCGACGCTGCTAAACTTCAGTAATCCGACAAGAACCGGTGCTTTAAGCATGATCTCACTGTAATAATCTTCGTATTAGTCGTTATTTTGTCAAACTCCAGGACAAAGCCAGAGAACAAGAACAATCCTCCGCAAAAATAGGGGCGTAAACCGATATGTAAAATCCCCAGTCCCCTACCGTGATTTGACATGACCTGGTGATCGCTATCCTGGTGGGTTACCACCTGCGCTAAACTGACAAGTCTGACATACCTCCAAAATTTATAGTAGAATTATTCAATGAAGTAGAAGTAGGAGCAGTGTTTAACTCTGGATCAGCCAAGCTTGTCTGTCTTTCTTTTCTTTCTTAATTGTTATTCTCCACACTCCCGACCCCCCATCGTTACCTGACGTCCGAATTCAAAGTGGAATCGTTTAACGCGAAATCAGTAATTCATTTTGCTTGTTTTTTGTTTGGTAAAGAATACTTGATTAGGTACAAATTAGATTTGACCGTTTATGGTCTGTTCGTACGGTTTGACTTCTTCGACAGGTTTCGCTTCAAAGCCCAGCGTTTTGAAGGGAAAAAGAAATTAAAGAATGAAATTAACGAGATTAGTTTTACGTTTTCTTTCTTTTGATTTTATTGAGAACATTGAATAAAAAGCTAATTAAATCTTTGGATAAAAGCAAGACATGACGAGTGAATAAAAGCGATTTTGTTTTGACTTTATTACATTTCACCTTTTACATGTTGTGCTTCCTTCTTAATTATTTTCAATATGAAGACCACACTGGAAAAACGAATAAACTCACGTTTTTATCATTGAGTAATTTGGATTTTAAATTTCAAAATCTAATAGTTCTTTTAGTAGATGGGTAAACTTAAAAGCTAAATAACCGTCGAGTCTGATCGTTTTTACAGTTGTATTTTAAATAACTATACAATTCTAGTAGTAGTAACTAACAAATGCAACAAATGGAGTTTGATTGTTTTCCCAGAGTTTTTTTTATATATTTTCAAGGAAAAAAATGTTACGTTCCCAAAAGAAGATTTCTAAGGAGGAATAATCAAGTTATTTTAAATTCAATCTTTGAAAACTTTCCCAGCATTTCTTTTGCATCTTGCTGTAGATTTCCCCTCCAAATTCCCTTTGCAGATTTTAAAAGCCCATGAATATTCATCAGTCGTTAAACGAAATAAGGCGTCCGTACTGAGTTATTTATCAGTGGTTATAACACTTGAACACTTATGCCAGACTAAGTAAGCTTCGTATTTACAATGGCATTGAACCTACTGTCATAACGGAATCATTTTCGTGTTTCTTAACAGCAGGTAAAACCAGGATTCTATTCTAAATGCTGATGTTCTGGAAAAACAATGTTTTCCAAAGTTTTTAGGCGGGTAAGCTCTTCCCACTTGGACAGTTGGCTTAACAGACTCTTTCTCTCGTCATTTGGTCTTATGCTTTTCTTGAGGCAAGTTCTCCCTATTTGCGACTTCCTAGACTGTTGATACCCGAAAATCTGAATTCTGTGAAGTTTATGTCACACTAAAGAAGCATTTGTATTGGAACGGGCGCCATGCTGACCCCTTCCTGTCATAATAGGAAATACGTAAAACTTCAGTTACCACAGTAAGTGCGATTTCTTATATATATTTCCAAATCTTGGCGAAGTCAGGCACTGGGCACAAAAGTATGTTATAAGATCAAGAATGTTGTGTTGCATCGATTTAGTCGAGTTAGTATACCAAGCAGGCTGTTTGTATTGGATCTATTCTGAGAGATTAGAGGACTAGACTATGGTTGAAAATTATTCAAAGATACACGCACACATATATATAAGGACCCGGAATTCTAGACTGGCACGTGGTCATTTTTCTCTATTACTTAACACTTAGGTAACTCCCATGTTGTTTTGTTCCTTCTAGGATGATATATAGCTGGGTTTTTCTCGTTGTTAATTCTTTTGTCGGCAATTCCCCGTCTCTTGTGATTGAATCTACTTTTACTTAAAAGACTCATGCCTAAGACAATCTTCCTTCCTCACTATATCCTTCCTTTTTGGCTTGTGCCAGACTTAGCTAAGCCTGTAAAATATCTATTCAGTGGATTGACTTGTGGCTGAGATAATTGTGTACTTCCCAACATTGCCAATGGTTAGTGTTCAAGCTCCGGTGAAAGCCAAGCCTTCGGATGCTGGTTTACGTGGCATGCAAGCAGAATATACTCTTTTTGGAAAACTGGGCAACACAGTCTTCAAACCAACTGTATTTGATTCTCTTTTGCATTGTGCCGACCAAGCTACGTAAATATCCTATTCGTGGCCCACTCCTGGCTGAGGAATTGCTTATTTTCTTCTCAGCGCCAGTTCACTCTCAAGTAAAAAGCCTGAACTTTCAAATTTAGCAGGCTCTCCCCACCTAGAAGTCTAGCGCAATTACATTTTCCTTCTATTTGGCCTTGGGTTAGACAAGAGTTTTCTAAACTGTGTGTCGCGACAATATAGTGTGTCACCGATAATCTTTAGGTGTGTCGCGAAATGCAGTCAAATCTTATTAATATTTACAAATATTATTTTATCCTTTTTACTGGAAGCTACATTCTAAATTATATATTTGGATTGGCTAACAAAACTTAAATAATGTGTCGCAAACAATTTATCTTTAAAGTGTTCGCCAATGAAAATGTTTGGAAAGCTCAGTATTAGACTAAGTTAAGTTTAGTAAGTCTCTACTCTTGAGGGGGGAGAAGGATGAGGAGACGTAGAAAGGTGGAGAGGACAAGAGAGAACGAGACTCTAAAAAAGTAAGCCTTCACTGGCTATGGCGTCTGTTTCTATTATAGTGGGGCCGCTTAGCCAAATAATTGTGCATTTTGTGATAAAAGCATATAATTTGGTACGCTTAAAGCCAAAGGCATTCCGAAAAGATTTCGATATTGAGTCATCATGAATTTTGAATATGTCGCGCATGGCAGCCATTTTAGATCAGCGATGGATATAATATGATAATGAGGACATAATAATTGGATTTTTTACCATACATAGTTCTTGATAATTGCCATTTGGATAATACATGCAAGACATCGAAAATTCAAGATGGCGGCCATGGCGAGTATGAAAATTGTAATTGCAATAAAGTTGCGTAGACTAGTCTTATATGGATGAATTCAGTGTCAAATCATACATTCTTTTATGATGCAAAATTCGAATTTTGAACTTTAGAATTGCCCAGAAGCTTCCTATCCTATCATGAGAAAGTTTATTCAGCACTCCCCTTCACAGTAACAGATGGCTGTGCAGTCTAAGGCAGCTTTTTTTCCTCACTTTTTTGCACTTGCACTGCCTAACACAACCCTTCTTACATTTGCAGGATACACGATCATAGCTGGACTGGCCTGGCCTGTATCTGGTAGGCATGTCCAGAAGAGTTCATGGTACCCCTCCGATGTCTTTGACTAGCCCCATCTACACGGTGAAGGTAGTTCTGGTGTGGTCACTAGCATCTGATCTCACACATGACTTCATTGGTACACATGCTCCTCTAGAGATTTTCGACCAAGCGATTCCACTATTAATAGCTCATTCTATTCCGTTATTTTTTTAGATGCGCTAGTATCTCTAGCATCATTTGCCGTCACCGACTGATTGACATACCGAAAGTTAAGTCCCTTGCTGAGTGTTGTCAATTTAGATGTTTTTCATCTAGATGTTTTTGGTTGCGTCTAGATGCCAGCAATCGCTATATAGATGATTTTTAATGAAAAGAATAAGTAATATTTTTATTTAATTCATAGTAATAAAATAAGTAATATTTAATAAAATTAATGCTGAAGATTAAATTCAATAAAGTTAATTTATTAACTTTGTAATGCATGTCCTAGTTTTTAGATATACATCTGGAGAATGTAGATGTTTCCAGGTGATTTAAGTTGTTCTTGACTCAGTTTTAGATGTAAACTTGAAAATAAAGTTGGCAACACTGCCTTTGCTAGATATTCACACACAAAAAGAATCTACGGTCTGACTTTTAGACTTGTTCTATTTCGTCCAGTTCCGTATAGGATTCAGACCATTTCAAACAATTCTGGTTCAAACGCTGGTTGAAAGATCTTCCTTAATGATTGTCATTATCGCAGCCTGTTATTAGATACTCCGCCTTTATTACTGAGACCGACTGGTAAGGACAGCGTTTGTGCCAGGCCTAATTACTTCTTCGGTGTTTCAGCATGTACACACAATCCCCCCACCAAAAAAACCCACCCAAACGAAAATTACTCTAATTAAGTCTTGTTCAAAACCTAGACATGGTACACATAATTATTATTATGGCCACAAACACTGTAGTTTTCGTATGAAAGATTTAAGACTCAACACAAAGATCTTGGCCTACGTAACTACTTCTTTTTCAGCTTGGGCATCGAATTGGAAGAATGCAACAGCGAGTACTGTCGTGCTCGTAAATAGGACAGGTAAAGGGTTTGGATTAGAGGCAATGGGATGGTGGGTAAAGATATTACAGAACTATTATTATATAATAAATATATCAAGATAACACAGAATTATTATCATTATTACAAGCCCTATTCAGTCAGTAATGCTCGCCTCAATCCTGACCGTTGATATTTCTTCCAGATGTTCAATGCATTTCTTTAGTAAAATCATTAGCAATGCATTTACAATTCTGTCAGTACTGTTTATATTAATTCCTGACCACTGACAATCCGTCCCTTCTTTATTTTCAATTCACAGCATACATATTGAATACAGAAACTTGCTAAAACATATTTAGATCAAATTTGCAACGTTTGTTGTTTAAGCATCATTTTCTTTTCTAGCCGCCAAAGTCGTGGAGTAGCAGTAAAGTCAGTGGGTAGTGATGAAAAAGAAAAAAAAAACTGTTACCTCGTATACACTCGGCACTAACATATAGCAACGATTTCCTTTTTTTCTTTTCTTTTTTCTACTACCGCCTGAATTTGCTGTGCCAGTTGGGCAAACACCGTGACTCGAATTCACTACACTAGGTAACTAGACTAACTTACTACATATATATTGTAGATTGGGTTATAATTTTGAATACTGATTTCGATGCAACACAGTCTTCCTCCTTCCCATTCCTCCCTATTTAGTCTTACAGCAAACTAAACTAAATTTATCTCTCTCTCTCAATATATATTATATATATGTGTGTGTGTGTGTGTGTATGCATATATATGTGTGTATGCATATATATATATGTGTGTGTGTGTGTGTATGCATATATATGTGTGTGTATGCATATATATGTGTGTGTGTTTGTATGCATATATATATATGTGTATGTGTATATATATCTGTGTGTGTGTGTATATGCATATGTGTGTGTGTGTATGCATATATATGTGTATGTGTGTGTATGCATGTGTGTGTGTATGTATATGCATATATATATATGTGCGTGTGTGTGAATGCATATCTAAATATGTTTTTGCAGTGGGACATGTACATATAAAATTAACAAACGAGGTGCTACCCAAAGGTTTTATGAATTTCACCATGAAAAAATGACTTTCGTTCGAAGTACTCTACTTGAGAAAGTATACATTGATGTCACAAAGGATACTGCTCACAAAGGGTAGCGGCAATAGTGCGTGCTACATTCAGTTCTCGTGCACCGAACCTTATGGCAGCACCTCATATATATCGTCAGGTAGAGAAACAGCGTTATCTACGCCAAATACGCGTTCCACAAAATAAGCATCACACATATACACAGAAACACACGCACACATATATATGTACATATGTGTATGCGTG
>VCCN01004310.1:1892647-1903900 GCA_006491835.1 Architeuthis dux
GTCTGTTTTTCTGTCACTCTATAGAAACCACCTAAACATGGGTGCAACCCAACCTAATTTGACATGCATACTCGATGGACATAGGGAGATGTTTTAAAGGGAACATATTTGAGAAAAATCTTTTTTAAAGTTTTATAGTGGGCGTTCTATTTATAATGTAACTATAATGCTAAACTGGACCCTTACTTCTTGTTCAATATACATATATAATTTTTTTATTTTATACGTTTATATATAATTCTTTAAGGGATCAAATGTAAAGGTAAACTTTTTACCCATTTTAGGGATCAAAAGTGAAGGGAGTCACCCCCACTATTAAGGGGTCAAAAGTGAAGACACTTTTCCGCCTTCGAGGATTTTTCTCTTGAAGGGGTCAAAAGTGAAGAGGAAATCTTTCTACCTTGAATATTTAACCAGGCGTAGACGGGTACTTTATCGTCTTCGGATTACTCTTCTCATTTCTTTTGTTTCCACAATGTTTCGGCCGATCCATTCTTCAGGTTCCCTCGGGTGTACAATCTACATGGAAAGAGTGGATCGTCCGAAAAGTTATAGCAACAAAAAGAGTAAGCTCTCTCTCTCTCTCTATCTTTCGGTCTTTCTCTCTCTCTCTCTCTCTCTGTCAGTATCTCTTTCCTCTGTCTAGTTTCATGTTTGTGTGTGTGTGTACAAGGTTCTCTACCAAGTTTTGGAGAACTTATGGTACAAAATGTTTTTGTTTTTTTTATAAACAGAAAATGTTCTTTAAACATTCTTCATTTCCTGGTTATTATGCGAATGATTATGAGAGATGTGTTAATATTCGATGAGACACTGGATTACTTGACGCTTGGATAGCACCACATACATATACAAATATATATACATATATGTACACACATTCCTCTACTAAATACAGTTGAAGTAAGTTTTTCAAAATGCTTTGCAGTAATTCATCTGATAGCCTCAAATGTCTCTCTTAACTGTTTCGAGTCTCCTTGGAAATATATATTCCAAGGGTTCTATGACTGCTGGGATATACATGGCTCGCAGATTTCTTTTAGAGATCTACTGGGACGTATGTTTCACGACAAATAAAGTAAATGAGATGTTCCTTGCTTTGGCAACTGCAGATAATTACGTCAACTTAATATGAAATCCACGCAGAAATTAGTCCGTATTACATGACTGTACAGGAAAGACGTGATGGCAAAGTGATCTGTTAATTCCATGTTTTTCATCTGTGCCAGGATAAATGTCTTATGGGACAAATGTAGGATACATTTGTCCCATAAGACATTTATCCTGCTTGGTCCTCCTATCCCAATAACCCATTGCCTAATAGGCCATTGGGGTGCGATGCTGGGTTTTTCGTTGCATTCCCCGGGGTAATGGGGATACTTAGCGGTGCTCATCTCCTCTCCCAGTAACCAATGAACTAGTAAATCACCGGAGTACGATGCTGGGTCCTCCATCGTATTTCTAAGGACAATAGGGTTACAATAGTATAGCAGTACCAAAGCCCTCTCCAAGTAACATGCAAAAGGTACCAGCATCAAGGAACAATCCTTAATCTGATCTACTGAGATATGTCCATTCATGTCTTTCCTAAGGGAATTAATGCAAATAAATGGAATTGTACACCTGTGGAATCTCGAAGAATTTGACTGAAGTGAATTTGGCTCTCATAGACCTGGCGACTTTCATCCTTCCACACTCTCCCCCCTTCTTCCCCTTACTATTTTCTCGCAAACAGGTTGTTTGTTTTCCCACTATCTCATTGAAGTACCTAACCTGTCTCCGCTAGCAGGCAGGCAGACAGTCAGTCTCCCCCCTCTCTCCCTCTCTCTCTCCCTTGTCCCCCCTCTCACTATGAATGCTTCCAACCTTTTCCAATTTGGTCAGAAAGAAATTTTGGCTCTCCTAGACATGGCGACGTTCGTCGCAGGTAAAAGGAATGGCCCATCTGAAAATAAGGAATTCATTTTTCATTTCAAAAATTTATTTGACAATTTAACTTTCTTTTTATTTTACATCTAAAGTTTTGTAAAACTAAACGTAAGTATAAATCGATACATAATCGATATATTTTTAAATAGAAATTGCAGATAATGGTTAGATATTTTACAAAGTGGTGCTTGACAGCTTGATAGCAGATCTGATAAATACAATGCCTGAAAAGGTAAAACCGTCTACAAAAGAAAATTTACTTCGTGTTCTTAATGCAGCTTGCTATGATATCCCAGAAAAGAAGATAGCAGATCTGATATATTTGACGCCTGAGAAACTAAAACTTGCTCATCGTACAAATCTTAATTTGAATAAATAAATATTCCTGCGTTCTTTAGATCGTTGAATGAAGACTTTATCTAAACAAATAAAGGAGTCTATTTACTTTTGCCATGTCTTTGTACATGAGTGTATTAAAGAGGACGGTGTCCGAGTGAATCTGCACTTCTCTCTGGCAGTAACATTTGAATGTATCTGTTATCATGGCTTGTATTGACTCTAGTTGCCTTTTCTTTCATGAATAATTCATCACTCTCCATTTATCAAGCTGAGATAACCTCAAGAATTTTAGTGAAACAATATTGAATGGAAAAGTCATCTTTGGATTTTCTATACTAAAAACATTATAAACAATGTACGAGGTTTGACTAAAGAATATCCGGACAGCGTATGTAGCTCAAAATATGCTCAGGCGATGGCGGAAATAGATACACGAAAACAGATAGCATTTGTGAACAGAATGTGGTTGGTTTCATTTAAATATCTCAATTGTATTGTATTTCTTGGTATTTTTGTACTTTGATTTTTTTAGCCCTGCTATTTTACAGATAGACCGGATTGAAGGGCAGGGAGTCTGTGAAGTGTTGTTTCAAACTATCTATACTTTTTTCCCGAGCAAAAAGTAAAGCAAAAAATATTGAAAATTACGCCAAGCAAATTTTTAAAATACACCATGCAAATTAAAAACTACGATCAAATTAAAAACTAGGGCAACTAAATTAAAACAATACGGCGAGCAAATTAAAAAGACAAGCGAACTGAAGCGATCACCTTTCTTTTTAATTTGCTTGGCAGATTTTAAAAATTTGCTTGGCGTGTTTTTCAATCTGATAGCCTTATTTTTTAATTTGATCGTCGTAGTTTTTAATTTGCTTGGCGTATTTTCAAAATTTGCTTGACGTATTTTTCAATTTGGTAGCCTGTAGTTTTTAATTTGCTTGGCGTATTTTCAATTTTTTTAAATTTGGTTGCTTTACTTTTTAATGTGCTCGGGAGGTATAGAATCTGAAAAAATGTTTACTGAATTAGTTTTAGTTTTGTTTAATAGTAGTAATAGTAATAGTAAAAATGTTGGTTTCCAAGTAGTTAACCCTTTATGTCCTGATTGTTTGAAAGCCATATAAAAGATAACATTGAATGGTAAAGAAACATCTGGGTAAACACTAACTTTTATTAAAAGTACCGCCAGAACACGTACTTAAAAGTACCATTAGTACATTTAGAAAAAACAGAATATGCACGTATGCCAATTGTTCATATGCCACTACGTATGATCTAAATGTAAAGCGTCTGTCTCTAAAGAGACAACTCCCAATGGAGTATACACCTGGTGACGAAGACCCGGTTAATGTTGAATGCGTCAGCTTAGTAGTACTTGCAAGTCTCAAGTCTGGTCGAGACAAGGACTCTATTATTATAAGTTTTTATGACCAGCCCCTTGGCAGGATGCAATTCAAACGAAGGGAAAACATCCATCCTAATCACACAGCTTAGAGTGTACTGAATTAGCTGCTGAGGGAAATAACATAGAGTTTTCCACACTCTTCGCTAATACCGGGTATCGAACCCGGGACGCTCTGCGTGTGAGTCAGATGTGCTAATCATTACACCATCTAAACGGACACAGAATAGCTATCTAATTAGTCCAAAATACATCTGGACAAATCGATAGTGTGCCTCGGCGTTGGCCAGGGACTGGCAAGCTAGTCCCGCAGATCATTATTTCTATAATGAGTTCCATCCATCCTATGGGTGGGTGTCCAACAATTGTGTTACTATACCAGGCTAAGCTAAGCGTATTAAGTAACCGTAGATATGGAAACTTAATAAGATCCGCATAGAGTCTTGATAATGTATTTGTCAGTCTAAGCCCTAGACTGGGGAATACATTGGCAATTATTTTACTATAGAACTGTATTGTAATGTATTCAAAATCAGAAAGGAAGTGATAGTTGTCTGGAAGATAAGGCGAACGTTACTGACAGAATGTGTGTGTTTATAAAAGTGGCTTCCTTTTCCAATTTTTCTCACACACATAAAATGGATGCCGTAGTCCACCGACCCTACTTAATTCATGTAGTCTGAATGTATCAATAATTAATTATTATCCCTTAGAGAAAGATTACAAATGAGCAGCAAATAGGTAACTAATATTAGATACCGCTTGTGAAAAGCAACCAATCTTACCGGAAATCGATACTCTATCTTTTTATTAGCATTTGATAAAGTGAATAAGGATGCGGAATAAAGAAGAAAAAGAAGCAGAAGAGGGTGAAGAATTAGAAATATTAGGAATAGAGAAAGAGAAGATGAGTAAGCAAGAGGAATAGAGCAGTAGAAGATCAAGATGAAAAGGTAGACATTGCATGCTGCTTCTTCCAAAACTATGAAACAGCATGAGAAAAAAGTAATATATTTTGGGAGATTCTTAATAACTAGAGTGTGTTTCTTCTTCAAAATGATATCAAATAAAATTCATGGAAAATATTTACCTGGGAACATAATGCAAAATGTGACATTTCTTTGCGCAGTCGAGAAACTTGGAATCGAAAAATTCATAAAAGAATATGCATGCGAATAGTAGATTTGGGGGAAGATCGCATGGACCCAGATCAAAGTTGAAGTTATTTCAACACAGATCTAATTTGAACGTTTATCCATTTGAACGTAAAATGAAAACAGAAACATCACCAAAATCGAGGAATGACAAGCAACGACAGCAGAGATAAGGAAAGTATAACAGATCCAATTCATCAATAAGTAACATTTGAACTCAAAGAAACAAAATCGAGGGAGAGTGAAACGGATGACAAAAACGAAAAGGCAAAAGGAAGACCATGCAGGCGTTGGATCAAGGCCATGACATTGAAACGCTCAAGTCCCATGACCTGTCCGGCACAGAGGCGACCCACACAGCCATCGACCGCCGTCTCTACCTTCCCCACGACACCTCAGGTTACAAGTAAAAGATAAAATAAAATTTAAAAAATAATAAACTGATCCAGCAGGAAGCCCAAATTATGCCCAAAACTGGGATCCTAACAGTTTTCAGATAGCTGCTTCTTTTTTGTCCAGTAATTAAGGGAAAAAGAGACATGAATTGCAAAAGAGAAAAAATAGTTCGAAATATCGAATTGGAAAAGGTGGGCGAAAGATTCTTCCGCTAATGATGGGAAGTGGTTAATAGGGATGGAATTATAACCACTCATATGAAGCAGGTTATCCGATTGATTTATTTTGATTGTTCTTCTCGTTTTTGTTGTTCTTGTTCTTCTTCGACTCATAGTACGGCCTTCTTTTGTATTTATTTATTTTTGCTTTGAACTACCGGAGAAAGAGACCAATAAAGGAGACTCTCTTTCCTTGCGGATATTACCTATTACACCGGAACAAGGCCGTAGAATGAGTTGGCCGAAACATTGTTAACATCAAAGATGGAAATAAGGGATTAGATTGTCCCCCAAAAAGTTGGTACACATTCAATAGTGTTCGACTTGCACCGGCAAAGAATTTTAAAAGATTTTTTCGAGCTATCTTTTGATGTCTTGAACTTTATGGAACCACTGACCAGAGTGTTGCTTGGATCGAAACAATTGATAGTCCGGAGGGTACAGGTCTGGAGAATACGTCCCATGTTGAAGAGCTTCCCATCCTAGCTCAATGTTCGTTTGCTGAGTCACAAATGTAGCACGGGGGTAGGCGTTGTCATGCAACAAAATCACTGGTCGATTTCCATACCAAGCAAATGCCGTAACAGTTTTCACAGGTTCCTGCTATTCGTAATAAGGAATTCCTTTTCGATCCTACCAGACATAGGAGAACCTTTTCGTCAGTAGATTGCATTTAGGTTGGGACATTGAAGGTTATTTTGGATCTAGCCTCGATCTTCTTCTTTTCCGATTTACGTAATTCCCTTTCCATCTCCAGTAACTGTCTTGTCCCAAACTACCTTTTTTCTGTGTCGAGTAAGAAATGAGAGGCAAGTGTTTAAACATTGATCGATTTTCCATTCAATAAGTTCATACTGAACCCATTTTTTTTCTAAATTGATTGCACCGATTACACAGTAATTGAAGAGCTGAGTGAATGAATGACCACCATTCTGTCTCTACAGACAATGGAACGGGGCGCATGCCTGAGCGAAGCTTATGGATATCCCGGGATGCCCAGTCGTCATATTCCCCCTCTCAGCCTTGCTGATGTACTCTAGAGGAAAGCAGAGAGCGATACGGCGATGGCATCAGGGGCTACCGGAAAGACGTCAAATTGGGCGTCAAACCACCTTAAGGGGGCTCCACTCACTGGTTTGGAATCAGAGTTGTCCTTCTCCTAGACTGGTTGCCTTCCCAATATGTCCTGCTATTTTATTCATAGCTTGAGGGGGTGGATTCATGCCTTTCCCAAGGGCGTTAGTGCGAAGTGAATATAAACAGCCTCTACCGGAATTTGACCGCGCCGTTACCGACTACGCAAATTGCACCCCCTGGGCTGAGTATATTTCAAATAAGCGTCTAAGATTTCCCTAAGAATGGTGCTAAGAACTTTTTCACCAATTTGATTTTATTGTCTGTCACGGCTTTTCTTATTAGCATCACTGTTATCGTTGTTGTCGACATTAAATTGTGTTTGCAGATTACACATCTATTATTTAACTTCGTGGCGATTCAATCTCCGACATAAGTTTGCAAGCTAATTGAAAATCTAATTGATTTGGGATTTTTTTTATTCTGAGTAGATCCCATTTTCCTAGATCTCCCCCACCACAAAAAAGCGCATAGAATATTCAAAATGGTTAAGAATGTTGGTGTGAGATACTGACATCGACGATTGGAATATAATTGGGATGAGCAAATCTGGACCTCATTATTATGGTTCTAAAATTCAAATATTACCCGCACAATTCCCGTTTTGCAATTACCAATTTAAACACCAGCTTCCTTAAGTTTGCAATGCCTGCAGGCATAAATCAGTGTATACACAATGAGCTATCGTTGCCACGTGATTACCTTATTGGTCCCTGGGCTTTGACGCATTATGTCAATGAATGAGAGGACAGCAAACAACCATTTACACGATCGAAAATAGAATAAATATGCCATATATATATGTGTGTGTGTGCATGTGTGTCCGAGTGTTATAGATATGAACAGACTGAGATAGATAGATAGATACATACATACATAGATAGATCGGAACACACCGAGATAGATATTTAGTAAGCTGAATAGATGGATTAGTACTCTCCGTGATAGATACATGTGAACAGAGCTAAATGCACATATACGAAAAGACTGCGATTAATATGAGCCCACGGTGATAAACAGATAGCTAGATAGATTCTGAATGAATATTGTTGATGGAACCTCGAAATCCTAAATAAACGGGACATACTGAATGCGTGTCACTCGTTCCTTACAATACGAGGCTATCAGCTTTGAATCCATAGTAATCTTTACATAAAAAAAGAAGCGAAAGTTATGTAAATAATATCTCAATTGCATACAGTTTTACTTATCAACGGCTACGCGTTAGCCTCAAGTCTCCTGACGATCAGTCTCAATTTGGATCATTACCCAGCAAAAATAAATTTAGAAAACCGTCATCGGAGAAGAAAATCAGAATAAGATCGATACTGGTACTGTATTATGTGTAACTCACAGCATGAATCTTATTACTTAGAGTAAGTAAAAGTTTATTTCATTTCTCTACTAGATGATCCCCGTGGAAAAATTCACGGATATGCAGGTTTCCCCGTTATCCGAAAGTAAAGCTCTCCTATAAAAAGACTTCCGTAAACCAAAATGGCGTAGAGCGAAGAAGCAATTACTATTAATATATATGGGAAATCTTTTTGAGCGTTCCAAGACCCCAAAAAGGTGGGGAAGGTATGTCAGGCAGAGTCACCGGAGTTCGTGGTGGTGGGAGGTAAAAGAGACTGGGGTTATGAAAGGAGAGGAAAATGGTGTGCTCGTTGCAAAACAAAAGTTGAACACAATTTTCGTTTTTGGCCTTTTTTCAAAAAAGCAAAAATGTGGTGTAAAACGAACGTTCAAAAAGATATTAGATATATATTTTTTTAAAGAAACTAAAAAAAACTACAGTGTTACAGTGGAAGAGTTCATTGTTAAAAATATCTCCTACCTACCATTTTAATCAGCAAACTTGGTATCTTCAAGTGGAAGAGTTCATGGTTACGGACAGAGAACCAAGAAATTCATTATATAAGTAGAAGATCTGTATAATAGACTACGAATTTCTCTGATGAAGCATCGTCACTATTTTTAAGTCAATAAGAATAGGGAAGCCATGCAATTAGGATATACTACATCTGCATCCCTTTTTTTATTTTTTTTATTTCTCTGTCCCTCCGACATGTCTGCGTATTTGTGTGTACGTTTGCGTGTGCGTGTATATCTGCGTGAGAGAGAGAGAGAGGGAGAAATAAGTTGAGAATTAGAGCAAATGTCTGTGTGTATGAGAGAGAGGTGGAGGCGGGGGTTGTGTACCTGGCCAAGTTAAACAAAGTAAATAACTTCAATGCCCGCACGTACGCGCATAGAACTAAAAAAGACGAAGAGAACATGAACAGAAGCGTACCTAATGATTTATTGGGGTGGAGGTGCAGATCTCTAATTCTTCCACGAAGTGAGCGTGCAGGTCGAATAAGGTAAAAACATCTGTCGACAGAATAAGTATAAAAACCCACTTCGATACATAACGTTTATATTAGACCTTCATTGATCAAAACTTCATCCTTGATTACTTCGTTATCTCATTCGGCAAAGTGAGACGAACTTGAAAATTAATTCAAGCTAATATGATTGATGCAGCTAGCCATCTTGTTATTAATAGTCTACACGCAGACATTGCCGTTATAGGAATACTTGAATCAAGATTAATTCAGATTCCACGCGTAATTAACGCTATCATCAGACCCGTCCTATTGCATACCAACATGTACTCGTACAATAAGAGAGCTCGCATTATCAGGATTTTCATTCAGACAGAAAACTCTATCGATTTTATATTGTTAACTTTGCAACCTCTTTACTTAATGCTTCGATTTGGAAATTAAAGCCGTGTTTTCCAAAGACGACTGCGCACCAGTCATGCTAATCAGCGTCATTCTTGAGATGCCAGGATTTTCAGGTTTTCTCCCTATCTACTTCGGCCAGAACAGACTGTTCAAACGTTTTTTCTTTTCGATGCCCAACTGTTTATATAACGGTTAGGTTTTTTTTTAATACGTCAACACCTTAATTCACACTAATGACTGGATAAATAATCTATCTTGCTATCTTGTTGGAACAACGTTTCAGCCGAGCCATTCTGCAGACTTCTTCCGGTGTAAGATGTGGTCTTAATTTTCTTTTTTACAGGAAGAGGTGGCGAACATAAATGTTATGTGTTTTAATATATCGGTCGCTTGAAAAGTTTTTATAGAGTGGGGTCTGGGCGGGTTATGGAACCAATCAAGAGGTCACTGCTTTTGTATCTGGCCTATAGGATGAAAGTGTTTTCTCATTCGCCAAAATATTCGGTAATCTGAAGTTCATAGAGTATTTGTTTAGGTCAGGGCCGCCGAGAGGAATTTTATAAGGCGGTACAAACAGCCTCGTCCTTTATCCATCCAGTTCCCATCTGCTATATAACCCTTTTAGCAAGCCATACTATATTCGCTCGACGGTAAACAATAGAATCAACCCATTTTATTAATACACACATCGTATCAACTTAGAAAAGTAACTCTCGGGCATTCTTCTCAAAGACAATCATGCACAAATATGTCAGATAAAACTTCCATGCATTTCCATCAATAATACAGGAGAAGAATCGACTCCCCACACAAGTGAATAAATGCTTTCACAAGCGTGTAAATGCTTCCAGCTATTATTTCATGAAGGAATGGTTGCCAAACAATGTTACAGGTTATTATTAGCATTAATAACCTCAGTGAGCGCAGGGTAAAGTGAGTGACGCCACTTCGGACACTTGCCGCCTCTAAGTCTAATTCACATATCGCAAACGATAAGTATCAATGTGATATGTGGAGCGTTAACAATGACGGGTGGAGCCGTGTCCAGCGTAAGGGAAGTACTTATTTTTTATGGGAGTCACCAAAAGAATGGAGGTGCAGGTGGCATAATGGTTAACAGCAGGGAGAATGGAATCGGCGAACCGAGTTCAAACTCGGTCTGGGACAGTTTGCGTTCACTTTGCACTAATATCCTTGGGAAAGGCATGAATCGATCTATCTTCTCATCAGCTATGAGTAAATAGCAGGGCAAACTGATGTCTTCGGCCTTGGTTGGTAACCAGTCTAGGAGATGGGCAACTCTGATTCCAACCGAGAAAGTCCAACCACTCGTTCAGCATCATGAGAGGCTGGCAACAGACAGAGTAAGGGACGAAATATACGGCTAACGGGGCTCTGGCGAAGCTTAGATGGGCTTAGCAAGGCAGAAGTGGATTTTATAATAAATTGCTAAAATAAAATAAAGGAGAATAAAAACGTACGGACGAAAAGCGAGACCACCATTTCCACCTCCACACGACCCTTCAGGTATAAGTAGAAGATGTAAGAAAAAAAGAATAGACATGTTCACAAAATAAACAGAGAAACCTCGGTTATCCGCTCATAAATTATACAAATTCCGGATTATCCGAACAAGATTTCAAGGTCCCGTAATTGTATTCTGTCTTTGTTTTTAATCCCTGTAGTTTCCCTTAAATATTCTTATAAAATATGTATTTTCCTTAAACATTCCGATATACTTCCCCCATATACTCGGCTATTATTAGAACACCCCCAACAACTCTCCTCGCTCCCCGCCTACCTCACATACCAGACTGCGGAACCCACTTTGTAAAATGGATACTGACCTCGGATTGACCTCGCGTCTTACCCAGAATTCACCTATGCCAACCAGATCTGGGTCATCCACCGCCCTAAGAATTATTCATAACCTTCAGCAGACACAACAT
>VCCN01004310.1:1943335-1956592 GCA_006491835.1 Architeuthis dux
TCTATTCATGAGAATCCATAACATCATTATTCAGCCACAAAAGTATTTCCCCCTGGCTTTCCATGTCCATACGCCGCATTTCAGCAAAATTGTGTATTCTATCATGAAATAACGATTCCACTTTTGATTTAATGAAAATATAACTCTCTACAAAAACAAGGGGGACAAATCAGACAGCTCAAACTACCGGGGTATCTCCCTGCGCTCGATCGCAGGCAAACTCCTCGCGAGGATACTACTAAACAGACTGGTGGACCAAATTGCTGAGATCCCCCTCCCGGAGAGAGTGGTTTCAGAGCAAATCCGGGGCACGACCGATATGGTTTTCACCCTAAGACAGGAAAAACAAAGGGCTGAATGTCACTTTTGTCGACCTGACAAAACATTCGATACAGTATGTAGGCCGGGCCTCTGGAAAAATTGGAAAATCTAGGCTACCCCCAGTTTTTCATAATGATCATCGAACTCCACGAGGCACAGCTAGGGCAAATCAGATGCGGTAGTGACTCGTCCAAGCCCTTCCCAATCAAAAACGGTGCCAAACAAAGCTGTGTGCAAGCCCCTGCCTTGTGTTCAAGCATGATGTGGAATCATGCTACATAAGTGAAGGTTGACACAGACAACGTGTATATCCACACACAAAGTGACGACGGCCTATTCAACCGGAAGCGACTCTGAGCACATACAAAAATCCACGATACAGAGAGCTGTTAGTACTATAGTCAATATTCTATTAGTAATGTAGTTTATTGCTCAAACTGACAATTGTTTATATCTCAGAGATGATATTGATTGTGGTAAATATTTGATACGGCCACCAGATCTGTTCCAAGCTTTAGCACAAATGATGCTGCATTAATTTCCCCGCAAACTGGTGACTACGATATGCTTGCCAGGAAATTCAGCGTCAGCCTTTACTTGAAGTCTTTGAAGATTAAATATCAATGGGAAAGTTCAGACGGAAAAAAATATGTTTCATGATAATATTCTTAGCTTAGCACATGGTCGACTGGCAACTGAAAGATTATGTTGATTCAATATTCAAATTCAGAAGACCTGTCTTAAAAATCAGCATTCAAAATACTGGAATTTACCTAGGCTCGAACACCGACCTATAACACTGGTTGGAAATACGTAACTATTTCAATCAATAGACAAGCCACTATGCTGTTTCCTTTACGTCAACGTGACTTATGTGTTTTGTTTCTTCTACTCGTGATAAAACTAAGAAGGATGAGAATATGTGTCCGAGCAACGCGTGGAATAATGATAATGACTCATCTCAGAATTTCAGACGATGTGGATGTCCAAAAATTCATCAGCGCGCACGTACTGATAAAACAAGGAAAGATAGGAATATTAATTCAAACAATTCGTTGAACGAATCATCTCAGACAAATTGTTTAAAGGCTGAGATATATTTCTATTGATTCTTTCTGTCGCCATACGTTTGGAACCTTCACGCTGAATCCATATCTACAGAAGAAATGTATCTGGTAGAGGATTTTCACCATTTTCAATTTTCGCATCGAAATCCAAATCCTGCGTTATCAGCTTCCACTTCCCTTTAGCTTTTTACTCGTGTCTGTTGTTACATTTTGGTAAAGAAAATAAGATATCCACATTTTTCAGGCCTGGTGTATCTTCGTTGTCAATTGCAATCTCTCATTTCCTGGTTCCGCTAATGTATTTTCCTCCTTTCATAACGAAATATAGCATCACGTTTCATCATGAAAGGACAATGCAATCATCACTTCACCGTTATGTTTGTTTTAATATTCTTTCCTCGACGATAAAGAAAAGTGACACCATTTTTAATTCCTTTCTTATTGCTATTGCTTTTGGTTTTACAAATTGTATTTTCTACCACGTACGATACGAACCAAACTTGTTTTATTTATTTTATTTGCTCTATGATTAAGAAATTGCAAAACATTGGATCAAAGCGACCAATCAAACCTAGAACGAAGTTGTCAATGTTTTCTCTGTTGCAGTAACTAAACTGTAAATATTAACTAACCGTCGCTTAATCTGGCATTATGTTTGGCACCTAGTGAGGAACAAACTCACTACACAGTAGTAATTGTCTGCTGGACTAACTTGCTAACCATTTTACCCACGGCGGGAGACTCATTTACATAGTTACTAAGCATAATATTAGTCACAAGGCCAACTAGCTACCCATTAAGGCTCGAACTGACTACACAAGAGTAATGGTCTGTTAGATTGGTCGCTAACGACTACCCTACGGTGAAACGCCCATGTAGGTATTTACTAAGCTTAGCTTAGCCCGGCGCACAGCCACAAGTGCCGTTTACCTAGTGAGGATTGAACTCTTTACACTGTAAAAATCGTCGTGCAACGAAGACATTTTCTGGGCCGACTGGATTTAGATATATTGAATACAACCAAAATCTTATCACCCAAACTGAAAAAAATCCAAACTGAATCATTAGAGCTTTTAGAATTTGGAGTCTCTTAGTACAACCAACATTATATGATATAAGGAGTGTTGACAGCAATGAAGGGGTGTCGGGAGCACAAGTTATATGCAGTCTGTTTACATCAATGCTGACACGGACTGCACTTTGACTGGATAAATGACAGGTTAGTCATTGAGATAAGGTATTGTTTGTGTGGCCAATATAATGATTTTATATATTTCTCTTTATATAATAACATGGAAAGGGAAAGAAATGTAGTACGGACTCTCGCTGCTATTCCTTGTGAGTAGTATATTTTGTACGATCTTTGTATGCATGCCTAAGGAGAATAAGGTGGTATAATCTAGATGTTATTGTAAGTCATCTTCCCTGTTCATATTCCCCGAACTTTTGGGTGTCACAGTGCATTTACAAAGAACTTAGCCTCATAATGTATTTATGTATTTTGTGGGTACAGTTTAGCTCGCTTACAAAAGTTAAAACAAATTACATTATAGAAAATATCAGGAAAACATAACAGCAGAAAAACATTTTATTTATAGACTGTCTACTATTTCATGGGTTAAATTGTAGAAATGCCTCAGTATAAACGGGCGTTTGACAGCAGTGATACTTATTTTCAATCCCATATACAAACAAACGTGAAAGAAAGTTTTTATTGCGATATTTATCTTGTTTCTTCAGATATTCTCATGGGGAGTGTGTAATTTCGATTACAAACCCTCGTTCTGGGATAAAAAGATTTTTGTTCTTTACGTAAGGAGAGTTTCCGTAGATTTGCAAGAGAACTTTAACAGTGATAGGAATGTAGAGAAAGCTATTCGCCTGCAAAGTAGAAAATTAGGGAAAGTGTGAAACTACTTCTTGTTGGATGAGAATCAAAACGAGAAAAGAGAAAAACGTTGGGTTAACAATGGACCCCTTTGTAAAGTTGGAAACACTTGTGGAGGTTAGATAAAACAAGAGTAGAGAAACAATATTCAGAGAAAAACAAAAGCAGAAAGAAGAAATAAAGATAGGAAAGAAAGACAGGATAAAAGAGAAGAATGGAGAAAAAGAGAGAAAGAAAAAATAAATGAGAGATAGGAAAACGAAAGAAAGGGTAGACAGAAAATAAAGCGGAAAAGAAGGATGAAAGAGAGATAAAAACAAAGGAATGAAGGGAGAATGAAATAAATAATTTTAAAAACCGAAAAGAAAGACGGAAAGAATGAAAAGAAAGAATAAAAGAGAGATAGAAAAACGAAAATAAATAATAAAATAGAGAAAGGAAACAAAAAGAGTGAAAGAAAAAAGAAAATAGATATAAAATCGAAAAGAAAGGAAGAAAGAGGGAGAGAACGAAATAAATGAATAAAAGAGATAGAATAGCAGAAGAAAGAAAGAACAAAGAGACACAGGAAGACGATAATGGAGAAAGACCGAAAGAATAACTGACAGACATGAAAGAAATAAAAATAGAAATAAATAAGAAAACAGACAGAAGGCATAATTGAATGATAGAAAGACGTGAAAAGAAAAAAGAATGACATAGACATGGGGAAATACAAAAATAAAGAAGGAAAGTATAAAATAGAGATGGAGAAACGAAAGAGATGAATTCAGGAATGAAAAAAAGACAGAGACGTGAAAAAATAGACATATATAAAGAACTGTATGGAATGAAAATAAAATTAACAATAGTAGAACAGATTTGGACACGTGAATCTGACTATATAATTATTTCGTTGTAAAACCTTTGCAATTACTTCTTGGAAGCCGGTCCTTTTCTTTACAATTAACCAACTCTTCGCAGCATTCTGGTTCACTCTTCCTCACAAAGCGCACTTTAATATTTCTCAACAGCCTGAAGACTCTTTCCATCTCACTGTTTCCAGGCACATATGTACTTTTCAATATCCTTAAGCATGCACATAAGTGTAAAACTTTATTTGCACATTTTGTAATGGCATTGTATCTATACTAACATTTGAACTCCAAGAACCAAGTCGATTAGATGTGTTCGAATCAATTGAAATTAAGTGAAACAAACCTGGCTGTTACAGGGTCGATCTCCACTCCTACTTCTATACCGACTGAAGATGAGTATTGCAATTTTTACATTGTATATACAGTACCGGTCAAAATAAGAGAACGTTTTATCCAAATGTAGTTCCTATTAATAATAATTACACCGGATCTTGAAATTT
Organism: Architeuthis dux; assembly: GCA_006491835.1. Taxonomy (NCBI): domain Eukaryota; kingdom Metazoa; phylum Mollusca; class Cephalopoda; order Oegopsida; family Architeuthidae; genus Architeuthis; species Architeuthis dux. Next base: position 1,947,969 of record VCCN01004310.1, read on the forward strand.
ATAGAAATCGTATCTCTTGGTATACATTTCATGTACGAAAAAGCTTTTATCAAAAGAAAAAAAGATATTAAAGAAAACCTTTATTTGAAAAAAGTAGAATGGAAAGAAATAAGAGAACGGGTATACAATAACATTTTTATGATGAAGTGTACGGAATAAAAATTGAACATTTATGAATAATTTAACTTGAAGCAATTAATATCAAGTATAGAGACCTTTATTGGCAATACTTTCAGCCCACCGACACCCAAAGGACATGACAAGTTTCTTGCACAGTGTTATTTTTGTTCATTCATCTTCCAATTTTTCACATAAATCGGTTACAGAACTTGGGCTTCGTTCCCTAACCTTGTCTCATATTATATTGCACAAGTGGGTTTTAAGTCGGGACTTTGTGCAGGTCATATCATGACTTCAATGTTCTCTTCTTCAAAATAATCTTTCATTCATTTAGCAGTGTGACAGCGGGTGTTGTCTTGCATAAAAATGGCTGACTGGTTCGGTTACTTCTCTGCAGTGTTGCCAATTTAGATACTTTATATCTAAATTTTGATAATTCTAAAGAGCAGAAGTCAAAGGCGATAATTTATAGATACTATGAAGCAAGATCTATTAATCTTTATTTTATTTATTTATTTCGATTAGAGTTCTACAATTGTAGCTATATTTACAAAACTTATCTTAGTTTACCTACCACTGAGGATCAAACTCAATCTTTGTGAGACCAACTTAACTGGGCCTAGGTTCATGTGTCGAGGACAGTCGGGATTTCGCAATACATATGGAAAAGTGAGAAGATGAATAAATTAAATAGAGCAAAAACAGTCAAAATACAAATTTCCCTGGTATGAAGTAAATTCTTTCTGGAATATCTGACAGCTAGATACTTTCTTCTGTGATGAAACCAAGAGGAACAATTGGTAAAGTAGATTCCCATGACCTTTTTATTCCTATATATTTATTTTTCCCAATGTAAAACATAAATAAAAGAGGTAAATAAGATACTACTATAATGTAAAGGGTGCCAAAGTTCAGCTTGGCAGGCGGCCAAAAGCAGCGTTTTATAAAGTAACCGTGTGCGGGTTTGGTTTATTTGTTATCGTGAGTCATGTATATTCCCATCAATTAGGTTCAGTTGAAGTTTATGAAAAATATAAGAAATGTTACAAAATAAAGATAACAAATCGAGATTTTTCCGGCGCAACTTGTCAAACTCAATCCAGGCAGTCGAGTAAAGCAATTATTTTGTATTTGTGTATGATTAACTTAAAACACATACGCATTCATACACGTAAACACACACACACACACACTGAAACCGACAACCAAACCTGTCGACATCAACATATGTTTCTTCAGTTTTTAAATTGGTCTTGCTGGCTGGTGGCAGGCTATTTATCTACGTGCCTTGCGTACAGGCTGAACCGTTGGAGCTAGTGGGCTGGAAATTTAAACATTTATTTTTATGATGTTTTGTTTTTTTGAAAATTCCCTACGAAAATGGGTTCTTAGTGGGAGTTCAATTTACAATGTAAGTTTCGGCTAGTTTGTGACCGGCAACATTCACGCTTTTTCTTTTGAAAGAATCGGACTTATTTTAGTGATCACGTGATGGTTTTTGTTGAGTGACTAACCAGACCTGTAAACTTTATTAATCCCACAGCCTTCCATCGTCCGATATATGTCAGTTGGGAGAACATTAAACTAGAAATATATGTAAGTTGTTATTCCGGCCTGGTTGGTTAAATCACAGTCTTCGAGGGCAACTACATCGTCATCTTCGAGTAAATGAATTTGTCTTAAAACCTCCCGTTGTCTCAAACTACTACAATTGCCTTAGATACACGCTGATAGTTTAGACTGAGGATATGCATTAGCCGTTATAATATTACAGGCATTCTTTCTCGTTATATTTTGTATTGCTCTATCACAGGAAGTAGCCTGTTCTTCACTTATTTGGACTTTGCTTGAGCTTGTAAACAGTTAAAGAACATTATAATAAGGGTCACTCCATTTCTAAAAGTATCATTTTTCCTTTTGTTTTACTAATCTAAGCTTAGTAATTTTCATTCCTAATGATGTTATATATATGAGATTAAAGTTTTAGAAATAATTTATAACCTTAGCATACTTAACAGCAAATAGGGTAGAACTCTAAGTGACAAAATTTCTAATATAATTTAGTTAGTTACTGTAAGTTCTGATATAGAGAGTCTGAAAGGATCTCTATTTTTGTAGTAATTCATACATCTTTAAAAGCTTACCCCAGCTGTTGCGATAATTCTAATTAAACTCAGTGATAATCTAATCTAATAATGAACAGTGTTATCTTCTCGGTTCGCTGTCCGTAACAATGGATTCTTCCAGTGGGGGTGGGGCTAAATGTTGCTGAAAAAAGACTTCCTACCCATCAAAATCACTATCTTATTTGATGTCTTTGACCACCCAGCTAGATTTTAATCTCTTCAGCGGTCCCTGAACTCGACATGGGGTCTTTTCGCGAATCCCTTGAACCCGCACATGTTCGCGCCTACACACGTACATAAACCCGTAGCATGTTCAAACTGCTATCTGGTTTTATAACCACCCATAATAATATTACACACACATGTATTTAACATTTTATTTAAAAAATGCAATTACTAAAAAAGTCCCTCCACCCTTCATAATATTACACAAATATATCTGTGACTTTTCCCCCTGGAATTAATAAGTAGATCATATGGAAAAATGGATCAGGACACACGTCCAATAGAAATGATCAGGAAGCTAAGCCGTTATTAGTGGGTTCGATCCTCGTTGGATCTCCTACTATTCATTGTCTGATACAAAACTTCTATGTTGATAAATAATGTGAAAACAAAATTAATCTGAACGCACGTTGTATAGCAATGATCAGCAAACTAACCTTGCTGGCTTTGTTAGTGAGTTTAATCCACATTGGATCTCCCACTAACTAAGCTAAGAAAGCATATAAAAAAAGACGTATAGCAATGAACAACAATATAATCTTGCCGGCCGTTGTTAGTGGGTTCAATGCTTATCGGATCTCCCAGTATAGACGGTCTGATACCAACTCATGCTAAGTTAATATACTTATATAATGAGCAGTGTGACCTTTTTGTTTTTCTATCTGTAATACTGGACTCTTCTATTCAAGGTGGACATTTTACTGATAAAAATACCTCCTACGCACCATTTTAAACTACGGGCTCTTCAACTGAAACAAATTCACTATTTATTTCAGAAGAGATCGTTTCACAGAAATACAAATATATCCGTGAAATCTTTCACGGGTATTAACTAGTTCATGTAATAATCTATAGCTCATTGAATATTGTATGTCATACAAAGCCACAAGTGTGACGCATCTAATGAGGATCTAACTCACTGCGGACGTAATACTTTGAGATACTGATTTGATAATTGTTACTGCACAGTGAGGTGATTCTTTATATTAAGTATAATGTCACAACAGTAGTGCACCTACTGGAAATTGAAGTAACTACACGAGTTAATGGTTTACGAGGCAAACTTGCTAACCATTTGGCTACGGTAAGCGCCCCAAACTTATTTCATCATCATCAGCCATTTAGCGTCCGTCGTTATAGACCTTCCCCAAGATTCTAGTATGTCACGCCGTATATTTTGCCGGTCACATTTCGTATATGAACCCGGATCCACGGCATGTGTAGTGATGGCTAGCGGTTGTCTGACATTCTTTCAATATGACCAGCCTGTTGCCATTTGAGTTTTCTAATGGATTCTATATATTTGGCCCTGTTTGTTTTGTGATCTCTCCATGTGATGCTAAGCATGATTCTCCGGTGTGCACGTTGCATGATTCCCAGTTCGAGGGCACACTCAACTGAAATCCAAGCTTAATATTCTGATATTAATTAATCTTATTATGCGAATCCGTCTGCGAGACGAGCTGGCTAACTACATATAACACTTTGATCTCCTTGAGATGCTAATTAATCTTAGGGTCTCCAGGGCATCAAAGCGTCCCGCAGACGGATTCGCATTGGGAGCTTAATTTGTAGTGGATACCCAAGTACTGTGACTAAAGTGAGTTAAGTCTAGTAAACGATACTTATGAACAAGACCTGTGGCTGAGATAGTAGTGCATTTCTTATCGATGTCTGAGTTCGATGGTCGAGCCCAAGTAAAAGACAGGATGTTGTATCCTGTGGCATAATAAGCTAAGCTAAGCTAAGCTATCCTGTGGCATAATAGCTATGCTATCAATAAAAAATCAATAATGCTTTATTTTCTCCAAACTGCACATGAATGAAATAGATCAGTAAAGTTCGTGTTCTGATTATGAGCTGATTATTCCGTACACGCTAAAATAGCGACAATTGAGCGCTCATATTGTGCTCACAATTTCAACACATATGTTGTATGCTATCATGTTATCAAGTTGTGTGATATATAACATGAGTCATTATCATGTTATAACAATATTAGTCTATTTTTTGTTATGCTTTATAAGTATGTTTCAAAAACATATATCTGTTATATCTATCATCAGGCAATTCTGAACTTCGAAATTGCTATTGTATTATTATCACTAGACCTAAAGTGATCTATTCTTAGTATTTTGTTGGTGTAATATAGCAACAGTGGTTTCCATGGAAGGATTAGTAAACATCAAGCATTTCAGAATATTAGAATATAATATTTAAACAATCAAACGGCATCATTACAATGGAGCACGTTGGCCATAAATTGAAAGATGGGTGTCCATCAATACTTGGTTGAACATTCTTTGGCATCAATGGTCGCCTGAATACGTCGTGGCAACGAAGAAACCAGCCTGTGGCACTGCTAAGGTGTGATGAATGACCAGGCGGACTCGATAGCAACCTGGAGCTCTGCCCGATTGCTTGGACGCACGCTGGCCAACTTCTTAATGATGCCCCATAAATTCTCAATGGTGTTTAAGTCCGGTGAGTTACCAGGCCAAGGAAGCACATTGGTGTGATAATCAGCAAACCAAGCAGAGGTTGGTCTTACGTTATGTGCAGAAGCAAAATCACCAAATAGCTTTTCCACTGACAAGGTCCCCTGGTAGACCGCTGCGTTGACTGTTAGCCCTGAGAAAACACATTGGTCCTACACCCGTAGATGACATGGCACCCCTAACATCACTGACTGCGGGAACTTGACGCTGGACTTCAAACAACTGGGGTGTTATGAATGTCTAACCCTCCTCCAAACTCTGCAACCTTGCTCTCTTTTCAGAAAACAGCACAGAAAAAAACAATGTGCAATACTCCACTGCTGCCTCTCCTTGGCCCATGTCAAATGGTTGCGACACTGCCTATCGTTGAGAAGAGGCTTGGTTCTCGCTATTCGGCTGATGTACCCCGTCTCTAGAAGCCCCCTTTGTGTGATAGCCCTTAATACACCCACTCTTGCCTCTGTCCACTTTTTATGGATACTTTCTTTTGAGATGCTTCAACACGGAACTCTGGGAACAATTAGCTTTGTCAGCGATAACATTTTGTGTCTTCCCCCCTTTGTGGAGAGTGTCAATGATGGTCTTTTGAACAACCATTAGATCAGAAGTCTTACCCATGATTGCAGAACTAGATTTCTTTCTGAAATAAAGTGAATACATTCATTAATTGCTCATACAATGATATGTTTTGGTTGTTTAAATATTCTATTCTAATATTTTGAGATGTTTGATTTTTAATAGTCCTTCTAGAGAAACCATTGTTGCTAGATTACTCCACCAAAGTACTAGGAATAGATCAGTTTAGATCTAGGGATACTAATACAATTGGAATGTTGAAGTTCAGAATTGCCTGATGTCGGATATCCTATTTTTTCATAATATTCTAATTTTGTTAAACATACTTGTATTATAGTTTATTTTCCATATTATAATTTATTTACCTAATTATGATTTTTCCTATATTATCATGTTATATGATATATAACACGATAATCACTTTATCATGTTATATTGAATCACCGTAACCACGATCACCGACCCGACCAAAATTAAATCGGTGGCGAGGTATTCTTCCCTTTCGGTTGTTTTGTTGTGTCAGTGCTACCGGACACACCATTTGACCTAGAACCTTAGAAATTCCACTAAACATCTTGTAAAAACGATTTTTTAAATTCTTTAATGGGATCTGTTGTTTTTTAAAAACTTTTTAAAAGATCTTGTGTCAGAACTACCGGGTACACCATTTGGCCCAGAACCTTGCAAATGCGCATGAGTACTCCACTAGACATTATCTAAAAAAAACGTTTTATTGATTTTAGGACATTTTTGAGAAATTTATATTTACGGAATTTGGGGGGTGGGGATTGAAAAAAGGTATTCGGTTAGCGTTACCGGACACATCATTTAGCCTAGAACATTGAAACTCGCATGATTACTCCACTAGACATCTTCTAAAACTTCTTTTTTGTTGTTGCTCTTTTGGATATTTTGGAAAATTTACTTTTTAATGCGATTCTTTTTTTAAAAAGTGTTGTTCACGCACGTATTCCACTAGACTTTATACCATATTATTTCTGCTGTGAGAGACAAACACAAATGAACACTTACAAATATTACAGCACGAATACAATGTTTACAAATGCAAATTTAAATAATGATACAGTAAATACCAAGAACAATAAGTTAATTTTCTTTACAAATGTTATAGTTTATTTATTTGTATATAAGCAAACAAACAAAATATCTTTCGTTTATGTTGAAAAGATGTTGTATAGTGGGGTGAATGTCCTGGACTTGGATAGAAAGGAAGGACTCGAAGACTGGTTGGAAAAATATGAGACATATTTTTTATTTCATAGCATACAGTTTTGTCGGCCGGGGAAGGAAGAGTGGGAGAGAGATAAGGGTGCCGAGAGACCGTCCCCAACAGGAGCACTTGGTCTTATCCTTCCCAGCCCTAGGCGGTCTGCCTACTGGCTGCTTGGGTCTCTGTTCTCTGAGTTTTCTGTTCGGCTCTGCTCTGTGTTCGGGTCTGCTTTATAGGTTTCTCGAACGCCCACGCAGGTGTCATTACCGGTATCCCCATATCCTGTTTTGGACAACCACGCATATACCTATTTCCTAAGGTGACCGTGTCACCTCCATTTCCGCACAGGTGTTGACCTGGAGATGACCCTTTCGTGGCAGCATATCATAACAAAAAGATTCCGACAGAAAACTGTTAAATATTGTCAAAGATGTTCAGAATTTGAGTGGCAATTAAAAGATGTTCCTACATTTTTAAATAAACTCAATTTTTATTTCTTTTTTCGTAATTTTAAAATATTCTTTTTAATATTGGCCTTTAATAATTATCAAATTTAAGTAATTTTAAATGTTCAAGTTTTCTGCGTTCATTTGTTCAGTAATATGCTCATATAATAATTGAAGTTACCTCATTTGACTAAGATCTTTTATTCTCATTTGAAATACAAACAGATATCGTCTGCTTATTGTATAAGTCTCTGAAGTTCCTAGTTAAATTGAACATTTTTCACATACTACTTCTTTCCTGAGATTGTCTATCCCACTGTAAGTCAATCTAAATCCCTTGACTAAAATCTTTTATTATTCCCTTTTTAAATACATAAATGTCGTCTGCTTATTGTATAAGTCTCTGAAGTTCCAAGTGAAAAAAAAACTTATGAAGTGTGATGTGCCAGAATTTGATCATTCAAGTACTGATAAACGTGCCCTTGCATGTCATGAATGTTCTCATAGTAGAACTTCTTGAGTTCTTGAATTGCTAAGCTATTATGGGAAAGCCATGTTGTACTCGCGTAAATCTTTTAAACAAGATCTAGCTCCTTTTTGGTACATTTAGCTATAAGTCGCTGACTGTCTGACATAATGAATGAGCTGTTAAATGAAGATGCTTTCAAAGGTAGGGCTTTTAAATGAATGGGCTTTTAAAGGAATCCATGAGATCAAATTAGCGCATCAATTGTCTGACTATCAGGTTTGTTTTTACTTACAGAATCTGGAATGCCTAGTCGGTTGCCAAATACGAGTTTGCCTGACTTTAACAACCAGGTTATACAACCATAAGGTTAGTTACATTTGTTAAAGGTTAAGTAGTTGTAGTAGTAGCGACACAAAACAATAATGTATTCTATCTTAACCTTATGACCGCATGACAACCTAACTACCTCCCCCATAATGCGACCATAAACAACGTGGCTGAGGACAAGTGTGCTTTGGCGGTTTATAACTGCAGGATGTTTTATGAGTTGAAAAAGGAAAGAATACTTAATAATGCCATAAATTACACAGGTCTGCAATATGAAAGTCATTTGAAATTGTTTCGGCACTTATGCACACATTAAAAATACATTTCGAACGTTTCCATCACATCACGTTCAATACAAAATTGAAATGAAATTCAATGAAAATACAGAAAAGAATGAATTTCAATGGATCTGTTTAATATTGTTCTAAATTACTTAATTTGAATACTAGCATAGTACCCGTAAAGAAATGATGGGGTTATTTACGAATGGATCGGCACATGCCTAAAATCAGTGTCCTCTACCCCAAAGTGTCGCTCCCCGGGCATCTGCCTAATATAAGAGAGTAATATCTGTGCACTCTGCGCAGGATCAAAGTGTCGCTCCCC
>VCCN01004310.1:2002448-2013778 GCA_006491835.1 Architeuthis dux
AGTCCGGCAATGGCCAGGTCCTAAGCTTGTCGGATTAAAGAGGTTCAACCTGTATAAGAGTTATCTTCTACAAAATGGATGTGAAATACAAACATGAGGCCAGTGTTCCAGATTAATCAAAGCAAATATCTACATCATAATTGAAAAAGGTTCATGGTCAAATCATACTAGAAGCATCGTTTACCGCTAGATCAACGAAGTTAACCAACGATATGCCTGTTCAGTTAAGATGGGTGACCACTTAAGACCAAGAGGTATTGTAAGCAACTTGTGTCTGTTTGTCAGATTAAGCAAAGCTTAGTAGATCCCTACATCTTGACCGAAAATTGCTGTTTGACAATAAGCTGTTGGCAGTTCAGACATAGCTATGGCTAAGCAAACTTCATACCCATACCGTCTGCTGTTCAAAAATTATGCAAACGATGAATAATCTGAAAAGATGCAAGTGTGCGAAATCTTAAAGTGATTGTACACCATCTTAATTATTTACTGCTTTCTTTGCTGACATTTGGCTGATTCATGAAGTGGCTTTCTTCTGGCTGCTCTTTGGGCACACTCCTCTTTGTAGAGATCTTTCCGTTGGTCCATCTGACCTAAGTGAAATGCAGTAGTTTGTTTTTCCTTACGTGTGAAAAAGGAATTCCCTACTCCGATGCTATATGGCGCGGCCCCATTCAACCTTTCACATTGGCCAACATACACGCCCTATAAACATTTAGCGATTTTGATATTCCCGGAATATGAAGCATTGTGAAGTGACTGTGTCGCTATTTCTCTTGCATTCTCACAGAAAACTGAGTAAGAAATGGTCGCCCGCTCGGTGTAATGGTTAGGAAGCTAGGCTAGCAGATTATTAATATTGAGTTCCATTCTCACTGGGTGCCCCAACTTCTGCCCTTGTGCCAAAAACTAAGCTTAAGAAGCCAGTGTGACACCGGTGTCACATACAATTTAATTGATCTACACAGTCTCTTATATAATATTATATTTTATCCTTGATTTTAACTCATGAAGTGTACCAATGAACATCCTGGTGCAGTCAGGTGATTGTGTGTCAACTTGCCTACCCAGAATCCCACATAATGTTTCTTCAAGTAGAAATGAGTCTGTGTTCTTATGGGTTAAAAGGACGCCTCGTCGTAGGGTAATAGTTGACAAACTGGACTCCTAATTCATTACTACCGAGTATTGAGTTCGATCCTCACTAGGTACCCTGTACTGTGCTAAAATAAAGGTAAGCTTAGTAAATACCTATTACTTACGTACTAATTTTAAACGTTGCCTAATTAGGGGTTTCAGCAGTGATATTGGCATCGTACGCATCGGACGAAGCTTTGCGTTTATTTTAAAGACCTGTAGAACAAGCCATATGTTTATAATGAGGAGATCAATCTGCTACAGCTTGCATATTTATTAGAATAAATAACAATAAAAACAAAAACGTTTTAGCATTGGAAAGTCATTTTCAGATTTCTGTCGCAACGTGAATAGAATATAAATGGTAATTGATATCCATTCCAGCTAAGGAAAAATGAAGATGGTATCGAAAAAAGGAAACACATTGAATTTCAGATGCGTTTTCTGCCTTCGTTGGATAATAAATCATTAATGACTTTTGGTGCATATGCTTTTTTCAAAGAAAGCACATAAATCATTATATCTATCTATCTATCACTACACACATACGCACACACACACATATATACACATACATACACACACACATATATATGTGTATGTGTGTGTGTGTGTGTGTGTGTGTAGAGAGATAGATAGATAGATAGATAGGATACGATACATTTGAAAGGAGAATTGACAGAAAAAGATGTGCAGGGAGAAAGCAGTGGGTAGGAGAACAATGAAAACAAAAGAAAGAAAGAAAGAAAGAAAGAAAGAAAGAGAAATAGAAAGAAGGGCAGAGAAAGGAAAAACGTAAAAAAGATATTAAGTAAGAGAACGAAAGAAAGAGAAATAGAAAGAAGGGCAGAGAAAGGAAAAACGTAAAAAAAGATATTAAGTAAGAGAACGAAAGAAAGAGAAATAGAAAGAAGGGCAGAGAAAGGAAAAGCGTAAGTAAAAAAGAAAGGAAGAAAAAAGGAAGGAAAGAAAAGAAATAGTAAAAAAAAGAAGAATGATGATAAATCAACATAAATCGACATAAAGACTGAGAGGAGGGAATAAGCGATGAATGAACAAATGAAAAAAAGGTTAAAATAAGAGAGATCAAATGTTTGGATAAAGAACGATCATCGTGGCCCAGTGGTAGAATGCTTACCTCCGTTCGGTAGGACGTGGTTCCATCCACCGCCGAGTCAAAGACTTTAAAATAGAGCTCAATGTCTCTCTGCCAAGCATTCGGCACAAGGGATAGGATTGAGGAACCTCTCCCTGGGACTAAGGCGTTACGGTCAAATCATGTTGGCTACACCGGTTCTCGTAAGATCACCGAAATTAACGTACGTCGAGCCTTGTCTGACCATTGGGTAATACCAGGTGCCGAAATTTCGACAGGTCAGCTGGAAGTGGGTCTAACTAAACATTGCCCGTGTGTATCTAACCCTGCAACAACCTCGATGGTAGAACGATGATACATGCAAACAATTGCGAGAAAAAAACAAGAAAAACAAAACCGAATTTAAAAGGTGGGACAGTCACTGGACGTTTTTTATCACAAAGTGTCCGGCCAATATATTCTTTAGACTTAAAGTTAAACAGCTGGAATTAAGAATGTCGAAGTCATTTCTGTTTACACTATTACTAGATAGTCAACAAAAAGTGAAATGAAGTAAATAGGGCCGAAGTCAATGCTACTTTATTGTTTTGAGTATTCGCAGTTTAACTTGAAGGTCGAAGAGCAGATCAGTCGAAATCGATGTGATAAAAACAAAGCAAAAAGATAGAGAGTAAGCAAAATGTGTAGGATAATAAAACATACTTTATTTTCAATATCGAACAATGCTTGCAACTAAAAATCTTGCTCAGTGAGTAAATATCTTACAAAATAGAAGACACATGGAAGTTTACAATGATTTATTGAAGATAAGTCCATCTGTGTAAGATTTTTAAAAAAGCAATCAAAACGCAGAATAAAGTAACCTAATATTTTTATATTGAGTAATTCTGTCTATGAGAGACACATTCTCCCGAATACAAACTATGATAATCAAAAGCAAGATTGTCCAATCAAATGTCACTGAGTATACTGGATAATGAAAATTTGCCATTTTGACAGCTCAGGTTCTGTTTCTTTTTCTGAAATAGGACGAACTTGAATAAGTCCAACAATTATAGGATGTGCTTCAATGTTTGTGGATATATATTTGGACTTTCTTTGCTAAAACGACTACTTACAAATACTAAATTTCATGGTAGATATAACTTACCTGCAGCCTCTCAGAAGATTGGAACTATATATTCTGACGAAATCGATAATACTTTGTCTAGCTTGTATTAAGATCCACTTGGTATTATGGCATTTTTTGAAGCACAAACGGTTACCCCAAGGCGTGATCTGTTTGATCGAATTTCAGATAATGAGTATACGTCAACCTAGTAACTCAAATATATTTTAAGATGAGACACGATACTTACATACTGAACTGCGGGTAAACAGATTTAAAATAAGGAACAAACTCACGAACCAGCTTCTCTACCGCTTCAGCTATGAGAGCCCTGCCTGCCGCTTATCTTTCATTCTTCCGATCTGATGTTATTATTTTTAAATACTATAAAGCAACTAAAATTAAGAGGTAAGGAATAGAAATTAAAAATTAAAAAATTCTAATCATGTAATGAAAAATCCATAACAAAATTATCACCCGTATTTTTGCGTTCTTTGGGTTTATTCAATCAGAGTCAACATTTTATTTAAATAGGACACATATTTAATGTGAACATTTCAGAATTTATAATTCAATGGACATCTAAAAATATACTTACTATCTTTGTTTCGTGGAAAATACGCTTCAATTTTAAAAGGACACACAAAAAAGAAAAAGAGGAAAAATGAAATGCACACATGAGGGCGGATCAATATGTTCATAGCCTGACACAGTTATGACCTGAATTTTGATCGGATATTTTCACTGTATAGTGCTCGATATATGTGATCTATAGAGAAGCGCTGGATTAAGTGCATTAACAAGTAAGGAGATTATATTGCAAAAAATATTTGCTGTCTAAAATAAAGACGTTTTTGATCATATGATTTGCCTACGTATAATAGCGCTATTTTATCAATACCGCTTGTATTAGTTAATGACCACTGACAATCTGTTCCTAATTCAGCTGTCATGCATTTATTTCTATAGTAAGGTAATTTAGATTTTTCCATACCATTTGTAACGTTTTATTATAATAAGATAATGAGCAATGCGCTTACATATATATATAATAGCCCCATTCAGTCAGTAAATGTTGCCTTAATTCCTAACCACTGGAAATTCCTTTTGTTTGATTTTAAAGCAACATATGAAAGATCAAGTGCAGAAATCTGCTATTACAGATTTTAGATAAAACATTCCAAAATGTGTTGGTTAAATCAGCATTTTTTTCTACTGACAGAAATATTTTATTTGTTAGTGGGGAGTGGTCGAGACGCGGCAGCGATATTAAAAGACAAAACCGGGTTCAAATGCAGCCATAGCTAAAATACAGTTGTTATAACTGTTTCATTTTTCTTACTAGAATTCGTGTGAATGAATTTTGTAGTATTTGTATCATAAATCCTACCCTTGAAATCACGGTTTATTATTTTTTTAATCGGGAACAATGAGAAAATGAATTATTATGGGACTATTAGCAACGGAAGATGCACAGAGACCGCTTGAAGCAACGGGACAGAACTCTGTGTCTTCTGGTTAGCGGTCCTGTACGTCAACCGCCGAGCTATGACAGCAAGTGCAAAACGCTAAAATTGTCTATCAGTAAAATCTCGATCCCATTCCACTTAGAGAACAAGATCTCTAATGCGTGATTGGGTGAAATGCACTTTTCTAACAAATGCCTCGGCAATATGAATGATGTTTGTTTAAAACGGAAATGCCACAAAGAATGTTTGCTTCAGTTTTTCTTCTTCTTCTTGAAAAGTCTTTGGAATCAATTAATTCGTTTTATTAAAAATCTGAAACCGGTGATATTTTGTTTTGTTTACAGCAAAATAGGGAAACTGGCTTTTAATATTAAATTGTATTTAATTCTTTTGACTTATTTTTGTGTTTTAGTTTAAAATAATTTTATATTGATTTTTCCGGTTTCCGTTTTTGAATAACAATGCTTCCTGCATGTATCTTCAACATTATATTATAACACATTTAATCTATCTATCTATCTATTTCTCTATCTATCTATATAATATATATATATATATATATCTACATATCTCAATATGTTCATAGCTATCTACCTATCTATTCGTTTGACTGTATATCTCTCTCTTCCTGTCTGACTATCAACTGTTTATCTATGCTCATCTGTGAGTCATTCTGTCATTCTATCTATCTATCTATCTATCTATCTATGTATGTGTATGTCTGTTAATGTGTCCTGTCATCATCATCATCATCAGCAGCAGCAGCAGCAGGTAGCAGCAGCAGCAGCAGCCGTTATAAGTCTATTGCTAGACAAAGGCCTTTCCCATTTCCTTCTATGCCGACCGTGTTTGCTTTTCTATCTCATCCCTCCATTTTGTGCCTGGTCTTTTCTTACTGCGTTTACTGTACCATGGGTACTCTGTCCCTTAAAAGGAACAAAAACGACATATTTTGCTCACATTCTTCTTAAAAGAAGAGGAAGTTGAAGAAGGAAAGAATGACGTCATCGTAATTCCAACGTTAACATAGACACGTGTTTGTTCGAGTTCACATACTATATTTTGTTATTGTTAAATTGACTGATTTTCTCTCACTTCGATTCCATGTTATTAAAACTTTCTGGAAAACAAACAAAAAAGAAGGTAAATGCTTATAGATAAGCGGCATATTTTTCTAATATATTTATAAAACTAGGAGTTTAATAAAATATAACTTATATCCTTCACCCGCTCTCAGATCCATATGGATATTTTTCTATCTCACGGTGTTATCCCTAACATTGCTCTTTCCATAGCTCTCTGTGCGATTCTGAGTTGCTTTTCAGTTCGTTTTGTTAGTTTACATGTTTCGCATCCGTACGTCATAGCTGGTATTATGCATTCATTGTATACTTTAAGTTTTAAGCGTATTGGTAAGATGCTTTTCAATACGTCTTTATTCATATCAAATACTTTCCAACCAATCATTATGCGTCGTTCGATTTCGCTTTCATGGTCTTTTTTAAAACTCCAGTCCAAGTCTGGAGTTGACTTTTTTTCCCACCGTAACAGCAGCAACAAGAACAAGACAATCCTCGCCAAATTTTGGGAAGTAAACTCGTCACTGTTTTTGTGTCCCGTCACGTTGAACCAAACCGATATATGAAATTAACATTTCCCTATCGTGATTGGAAATCGCGAACAAGTGATACGCAGGCGGCTCTATTACCGACTGAGCCAAACTGACACGTCTTACATATCTACGAAAATGTATGTTATTAATACGCAAGTGCTTATACATTTATACTAAAAAATATATTTTTTAAATTTGTGCCGCACTAAGCTTAGTTTAGTAAGTAACTACGTGGTTTAATTGGAACCTTCAGTAGGGCAATGGTTAGGGTATCAGTCTCGCAAGCTATCGAAATCGTTGCTCACTGAGTACTCCATGAACTTGGCCGTGTGCCAAAGATAACTTTCCAGCATTGTTGGATCTGAATGACAACCTTGATCAAACGTTAATCCTAACCTTGCCACACTCTATTTGACGCTATGTAACTTCAAACAGAATGATTGGCCCCTTAATCAGTGACTGTCGAATACTACATATCGTGAATACTATTGAATAATTGTAGCCACGATCATCGACCCGACCAAACAACAAGCAATGCAATGAGGTATTCTTCCCTTTTCAAACGGTTGTTGTTGTTGTGTCAGTGCTACTGGACATACCATTTCGCCTAAAAACTTACAAATTCGTATCTTCTAAAAACAGTTTTTCGATTTTTGGAAACTGTTGTAAATTTGTTGATGTTTTTAAAATCAACGCACCAACCGGTGTTCACCCTTTAATCCACAGAACTCAGGCACGTAATCAGATAAAAGGGCGATCACTCCGATAACTCGTCTTTTTCTCCATGGGTACACATGGACAAGTATCATCGCACAGTATGCATGCTGCCACGCGCTGCCGTTTCTGTCGTTGGGTAAGTACGCCATCACCACATTTTATTACAAAAAAAGCAATCTTGAGATACGAGTAACGCTTTTTCAGATGAAATAGTAGCAGTAGTAGGAAGGACATACATGCATTCACGGCAGGAAAGATCGGGTCAAAGCTTGACAGTAATTGTTTATGATTTTATTAGACGAATTATTGTAAACCAGGGCTCCTCAAAGTCGGTGTCAGGAAACCTCCGGGGGTCCCATGCAGAATATTGGGGTGGCAGAAATATTTTTTTTAATTTTTTTACAGGATATATTTTGGGGATTTTTTGAAAACATGCTATTTTCCGCTAAAAAATAATATGGGCGGAGGGGCTTTTTGGATTCTTTTATAATTGTGTCAGTGTTACCGGGCATACTACGATGATTCACATGGCTGGTGTGGCATGTATACTATTTATTGTCAATACTAACACACCGAACTGCTCTCTGAATGATAATTATGGAAAAATTCGCCTGTTCAGGGACAGGCTCACCAGAATATATATGTGTGGCCTTTTCGTATGAATAAGCATGTACTAACTTATGGGGCACCCGGTGACGAACGAATTCGCTACAATATTAATCTGGTACACGGTCACAAGTGTAGAAAATCCAGTGAGAATCGAATTCAAAACAGTAGTAATGGTCTGCAGATCTGATATGTTAAAGACTGTTCCACAGTCAAGGGCCAAAGTATTTTTCAAGCTTAACCTAGCACATCAATATCCGAAAAGTGAGGATCAAAATCACTGCAGTAGTACGCATCTGCAAGAATAGTGTGCTAACCACTGCTCAACCAACAACAGCAAGGCTAGCATGCTAACCGCTGATCAATCGCGAGATTAGTTCGTTAACCCCTGAGGCGAGACTAGCTAGCTAATGACTCATGCGCTATGAGAATAGCATGCTAATCACTGGTCCACTGCAAGACAACCACGGTTGTTCTGGGAGTCTGGCTTGCTAATAATCGATCAACCGCATGAAAAGGTCGCCAACCAGTGTTCCACTGCGAAACTAACTTGCTAATGACTGATCTTGTTAAATTATGGGTGGGTGCGTTTATTATTATTAGGATTCAAATATTAAGGATTTGAAAAAAATATAGACCGGTATATTTCTTTGGCTTTTTCGGTTTTCGGCTTCGGTCGACAGTTCCGAGTCTAACTTGTGTCACTTATGGTTTAGCGTCGATGTCCCTTGGAATGTACACATGTTGAAATTTGTGCCACTGCAACTATGTAATAATCTTCTGCAAGACTGACATTCTAGCAAAATACTCCATCATGTGACAATATTGCTAGCCACTGTTCCACGGTGAGACTGGCATGCTAACCACTGTTCCTCTATGAGACAAGGCTAACCAATGCTCTACCGTGATCTATTGCGAGACAAGCGTTCTAACCACGGCCCCACTGCGAGATTACACCTCCATCGATTTGACTAATTTGTTGATGACTGAGTCGCTGCTACAGCAGCTTACTACCCACTGCTCTAAAGCGAGACTAACTTGCTAACTAGTGCCCCACAGAGAGACTACTTGCCAACCACTGCTTCACCGCAAGACAATGTTACTAACCACTGTTCCATCACGAGACAGGTTACTAACCAATGCTCCAACGCGAGACTAGCTTGGTAATGACCTACTCCGAGACTAGCGTACTTACCGCGAGACTGGTCAGCGAGACAGTGTTACACTGTGAAATTGGATTTCTCCGTTTACAAAACATGACTTTGTTAACGTCTTCCAAATTGTCTCCTGTCACTAATGATGTGCTGTTGGATATTTTTCAGTGAGGTATACGCTTGAACTCTACGTTATATCACAACTCGTCTGATGTGTTCAGAAAATATCTTTTTCCTGTTTTGAAATAAGTTTATTCTTCTGGGTGAATTACAGGCAGTGTACATTTGCAAAGCTTACTGCGATATATAGAAATTCGAAGTTCATTTGTTGTATAAGAATCAACCCAAATGTATATGTATTTGCTATTTAATTTTTTCCAGCTCCTTTATTATTTCTTGCTTTTTGCGGAAACGTGAGCTTTATATTCTCCTCTTCTTGATTTAAAATACAGGGATTCATAACAAAGCAATATCTTCGACTGTTGTGATAAAACACCACAAAAAGCTGAAGAAACCAGCCAGACTTCTTTATGTTCGCGTTACAGATCAATGAATAATCTTCTTTATGGCTGTAGAATAGATAAATTAATAAATACTTTTTTTATCAATGATAATTTATATATATAAAACAAGTATTGCTCATAAGTATTTGAACAAGCATACAATCTATTTTACTTCCGGAGATTGCAGGGTCCATTATGGATTCTAAGCAGGGGGCTGATCATAATTAACTTACTAGTTTGGCAACACCTTTATATAGAAATGTGAGTTCCCTTTTTTAATCTCTTTGAAATATTCTGGACAAGATTTTTGAAGGATAGAAACAAAAAACAATTTAATTTTATTAGAAATAACATTTTCAAGAAATTTAGCATTCAGAACCACAAAACATGACTAAATCCATGCCTTGTTATGTTGATTGCAAAAATAATGGTTGTTCTTGTTTTTAACTCACAAACCCAAGCGATTACTTATGACAGGTACTGTATATATACACTAATGAGCCGAAACACCTGCCTAATAAGGTGTCGGTCCTTCATGTGCCCGTAAAACAGCTTTTATTGGATCAGACATGGACTGTACAAGACTCTTAAAGTTTTTCGTCTGGGATCTGCTGCCAGAATGTTAACCGCAGGTCTTTTTACATAGTGGACGTTCTACAGAGCGAACATATTGGTACAACTGATCTCATAACTGCTCAGTGGGATTGAGATTTGGTGAGGCTGCTTGACTGGGAAACACGGTGAAGACTTCTTCATGTTCCTGAAACCATTAGCGTACAATTCGTGCAGTGTGGCAGAGTGCACTGTCCCGCTGAAAGATTCTACTGCCATCCTAAAAGACCGTTCCCACTAAGGGGTATACCTGGTATTCAATGATGTTAAGGAAGTATTTTCCACATGAATGTTAAGTCGCAGTGTTCCTCAGCAGAAGGTTGTCCAAACCATCACACTAACCCCCCCCCCAACCGGAGTTCCAACAGAGCCATCGTTTCCCCAGAATAATGACACAAATATTGCCGTCCACCTTATTCAAGAGAAATTGAGACTCATCGACCCAGGTGACCTTCTTCCATTGATACATGGTTCAGTTCCAACATTCACGTGCACATTTTAGACGCTTTCAACGATGGACATTTGTTGACATCAGTAATCTGATTGGCCTGTGGCTACGCAGTGCCATACGCAATACGGATCGATACACTCTGTGCTATGACGCATTCTTTTCTTCACCTTAATTAAATTAATCTGCAATTTCAGCCACAATTGCCCTTCTGTTGGCTTGTACTTGATGGGAATCCACCGTCCACTTCTCGCAAATGTGTCAGCGCTCCATTGCTTGAGGGTAAGGGACAAAGAATACAAATCGATACCTCCTACGCATAACGTCGTATCTAAATAATGTAATCATGACTAAATCAACATATATTCATTGTGAAACAAAAAAAAGTTACCTTTGTGGGGCATCCAGGCATTTTTAAAGTTACTTCCCCTGCACCGTAGCTAATATTTCAGTATTTATATACTGATAATGATGTGTACCACTTGCGTTTCAGAATTAACATGCGGTTTTCACAGGTTCTCTACTCAGAATAAAAACATATACTTCTTGATATCAGTCACGAAGAGGCCAAATGAATAATAGATAATCTTTTTTTTTAAATTCCCCGTTATTAAATGTCATAGATATTTCGTGTGGAAGGCCCAGGCCCCAAGATAGATGGGGTTCCTTCGGCCCCACCTCACTCTCCTCCGAGGGGAGGTGTAGCTACAGCCCTTGGCTGGATACTATTTGTACATGGCCACCGTACCAACTTCAGGGAACAAACACATGGCCTATTTTATGAAACACTGACTGACTGCTGGTTACAGGCGTCGGCTGAATAATTTGCTGACGCAAAAAAAACAAAAATGTGAAACCATCTATTAAA
>VCCN01004310.1:2013878-2027648 GCA_006491835.1 Architeuthis dux
CCCGAGCGAGGATTGAAACCGGGTATATAAAAGATAAAGTGTATTATGGGGGCAAAGATCAAGTCATCAGTGTTGCCTCCGGAGGTCACAGTTTGCCATGTGAGACAAAGTGCTCAAATGATTTAGGCAGACCTCGGAAAAACTGCAAACCCTTTGTCTGTTTAATATACGGTTTTGACATGTGGTCTATTCATAATAAAAATATATGAACCGATTTTCATTCGGTTTTTATTTAGTGTATATACGATTTTACAAGCAGGCGGTAGTTACCGCTTGCGTTTAGATTAGTTAATAAATTAACATCCGGTTTTGACATGTGGTCTATTCATAATAAAAAGTGTTTAATAAAAACATACACTTCATCCACACCAGCCACGAAGATGCCAAAAGAATGATAGATATATTTCTTTTTAATTTCTTATTATATTTCATGGGCGCTTGGGCCATGGTTTAGGGAAGAATTCTTTTTTTCCGATTGAGAGATATGTCTTCTTCTTTTTTTTTCGTATATGTACATGTATTCACTCATTCTTGTCCAACCAATATCTCCAAAGGTTTTTGGCTAATTCAGGAAATGTTTGCAGTTACGACCCCTGCATCGTAGCTGTATTCCCACGCAATGTCTTTATAAGTTTTCAATGAATTTCATGCGGTAACAAAGAATGAATTAAATTTTGGAGCGAATTCAGGAATATATTTTGGTTGAGAGATATTTTTTCATTTATTTCCATACATTTATATATTAACTCATGTTTGTCCACAAGATATCTCCAAAGATTCGCAATGACATTTTATGGAAGAGTACGTCATGGACATTAACATACGGTTTTCACAGGTGGTCTCTTCAGAATGAAACCTAGTCGAACGGGACAATCTAAGAATGCTGCATAATAATATTGAGCCGGGTGTGGAAAGATTAGTCTCATCACATCAGGCCCAGCCTTCACATTAATTATTTTTATATGAATGTATCAAGTACTTTTTAATTATTAAAATATAATTTTCAATGTATCATTTTTTACCGACTTTACGGGGGGTGGGTCCAAAAGACGCACGGAGCAACTGTAGGGGTGCTGACAGACTCGAGTGATGCGATGTTTTTCAAAAGATATCTTGCACGAAACGTGAAGAATGGCATTGTGAATGCGACGGTCGAACAGTATACAAGCACACGCAATGGCATCTCGATGCCGACTGAATGTCCCCACGGGAATGCATCTGTTTATGAATGCGCAGTGAGGTCATCTATTATGAGTTGCCAAGTTTCATCAAGGCTGCGGAATTGGTTTTCGAGCTATCCAGACAAACCTCGAACATAGATAGAAAGATAGAAACCCCAAATAAGCTAGATGGAACATAAGTATTCACAGATTTCAGTTAATTTCTCTGCGATTTGCACTATACTTGGAATTACATTAAGTGGAGACGTTTAGTTGGGTTTGTTCATAATAGTTGCCATCTTGATTATAAACTACATTTTATTTTATCCCCTTCACCATTTCTGCAAATTGGATGTGTAAACAGAAATGTCGACCATGAAAGCAAAGTCATATTTACGTGCGCTTAGTTTGTATTCGTCAATGAGTCAAAACAAGTTTGATTTCAAGTTAGTACTTACGAGTATTAAATAAAAAGGGGAATTACACATAATTAACAAGAAATAACAGTCTTTAAACGGGTGCCTTAATTTCAAGACGAATTGTATTCCGGCCAAAATCACCTTTAAGTGACTAATATTATTTTTTTTTAAATAAATAAAAAAAAGACATCTGGCACTATAATTCACCTTTTTTTGTTGTTGTTTTTAAATCTCACGTGAACAATTTTTGAAAAATAAAAAACGTCTTCACTTTATTTTTTGTTTTTATTTTTATGTTTGCATTCACACAGACAAATTATATGTTGACGAAGTTGGTTTAGAAAAATGAACAATGACTTTCTACCATCCCGTGTGATAGTCTGCAGAATAAAGGAGCCGTGTTTGTTAAGAATGGTAAACACAGCAATTTTGCTTCTCTTTTCTTTCCATTTGTCCTTCTTTCTTTCTTTCTTCCCTTGCCCACTTCTTCCTTCCAACTTTCTTTCATTCCTGGTAAGTTTCTATCTTTCCTTCTTTATATCCTCTTTCTTTCTTTATCTCTTTCTTTCTTTTTCTTCCTGTTTTCTTCTTTTCTTCCTGCACTTTCTCTTTCCCTTATTTCTTTCTTTCTTTCTCTCTCTCTTTATGTCCTTTTTTCTGTCTAACTCTATTGCTTTCTTTCTGTCCCCGCCTCTTCTTCCTTCCTTTCTCTTTTCTTTTCTACTTTCCTCCCTTCTTTCTTTCCTTTGTCTTCCCCTTTTCCTTTCTTGGTCTGTCGGTGCTTCGTGTTTTTGATACAGTATAACAAACGTGTTTTACTGCGGGCCATACACGACGTCATTCAACGACACAAAATAATACACTAGAGACACTTCTTATCTTCATTCATTTTGGTTTCTTTTTAATAATCTGAAACACAGGGATACATCAGCAGGATAAGCTATTGAACAATAAACCAACATGCAATGTCCTCACAGGTTTGGATCGGTGATAAGTGACAAACGTACCGAATCGATGTGGTCTTCAACAGACAGATTCAACAAGGAAAACGAATTCTTTTTTAAATCTAAAATGATTGCAACAGATAGAATATCAGGTGGCGTAAGCAGCAGGTGATCATGTAGAGAGCCTCACGTGGCGATTCCGTTAATCGAGATCATTTTCTAGAGTACACTCAATAAAGCAAGATGAAGGCTTAACCACCTGAATCCTCTGACTGGCTTGGCTGCGATCGACAAGCATTGAAAGAGTCGGTTTCTATTTGCTACAATCATCCTTTACATGTGCTTGTTCATATTTGTTTGAAACTAAAACTTGAACAGTTTGTTTCGATCTTCGCAACACAAAAAAAGATTTTCAAAGTAGAGAAAACTGACAGATTCCTGCTGGCTTAGGCCATTATCAGCTAAACATCATTCGCTGTAAAAAAGAAAAAAGAAAAGAAAAGAAATGATTAGGATTCATATAAAGCGAGCACAGATATTTTAATACGATATTCGACTTTATTCCCCCCTCCCCACAAAAAAAACTGCCACGAAACACTCACCAAAATTATTGTCATAAACCTTCAATATGGATAAACAGCATTTGATAAAAAGAGCATTCTTTCGTTTTGTTTCCACATAACGTTTAACCATTGCCGGAATTGACTACGGATGCACAAAAGGGAACAGAAGAATTTCACTAGGTAGCTTACAAACACCAGTTCAACTGCACGTCTACTTAATTTAACAATATTATTTATAAATTATTAATCATTTATTATAATTATTTATTTACTTTTTAATATTTAATATTTATCATGTACGCAGCGCATAATAGTGTCTAATCCGAATTCTGTATATTTTTTTCTCTCATTTCTTTTTATTTGTGCTCCGTTTTTAATATCGAGTGAGCGAGGGTTTAAAACTTTACAATTAATAATCAGGACAACTTTCCCTACATTTTGCCGAAAGAGGTTTTTCTGTCTGTTGCTTTTTACAGACACTAAAATATATTTTACCGTTTTGTGCACCCGTAGTCGATTTCGACAATGGTGATAAGTTTTTTAAGGTTTTAACAGGGGGCTTTATTTACACTGTAACTGTAATGGTAAACTGTAGTACGATAGTGAGGCTTCGAAGTATTCGATTACTTTCTCTTGTTCATTTCGTTAACTTTTTTTTTTCGTTTTTGTAAAAATTCAATCAGTTCAAGCAATTTGTTGTGCTTTCTTTAGGGTTTTCTTGGGGGGGGGGCACGTGGGGCTGCCTGAATGTGCTTGTGGGTCCGCCCGGGAATTTTCGGGGGCCCGCTCAGGGAGCGGATGTTTAGCGCGCGCATTCCCGGGCAACCATGTGTAACCCCCCTTCCCTTAATGAAAGCACAACATATCGGCATTAAAATATCAAAGAAGGCAAGATAACAACCTTCACAAGGGAAGAAACAGAATACTTCGAAGCCTCACTTCCATACAATGGACGGAAATTAACGGTCCAGTTTACGATTATAGTTACATTTTAAATAGACCCCTCGCCCCCTGCTAAAACCTTTAAGAAATCCATTTCTCTAAAAACTAACAAACTACTGGGAGGTTCTAGGGTCTAATGGATTAAAAACACAAAAAATTACTGCCGAACTCTTTTTCCGACTAGGTTAGCTAACGTGAATATTCACGGAAACAAATGATGCTTTCATAAAAAAGAAAAAAATGCAAAGTAGATTTCACAATTAACTTCCTGTTTTTCTGCTTTTTCCATCCATGAGACCTTTGTTTGTGGGCATACATTATTATTAGTAGTAGAAGAAGATACATACACCTTTTAGATGCACCGAGATGAGTCCTCAGTGAAGTTGTTTGCCTGGTATCATCGGGGGATTCGGGTTTCTCAACATTATACCCTCTCAACCTGGCAAAAAAGGTAACCCGGCCTGATTTGATCAAAAACAGATGTTGCGTAATCATGTTGTTGTTATTTTTAACATGCAGATATAGTGTAAGGAAGAACGGTAACTGCACAGGATAGCGTGCAATCGAAGGATCAAACAAAACGTCTCGTGTATAGTATCGTATGGGTGTTTATTTTCGTATCGCTGCTACCACCAGACAGCAGTTCCCAAAACGCACACGTGTTTACATTTCGCCCGGCACATGGAAAAGTCGATTGTATACATATACATTACAAAGTCGTATACATGACAAAGTCGAAGTACGGACAGAAATAAAGATAGAGACTATCAACTTAGGCACATTTTGGTCATGGGTAATTAACTTTGCCACACGCCCCTTGACTAACGTGAGCCGCTGGCCGGCAAAATCACTGACTGACAATGGAATTTTTTTTAAGCCAGTGTGTTTTTTGTGCTCCTCCCCTCGCTAATATCTCTATTTAAAATCAAATCTTCGATCCGTGGCAACCAGGCCCTTTCTTCGTCCCTACTTCCGCTTAATTATCTTTTCCATAATAACTGTGCTCTTCAAAACTCATCTGCTTTTAATTAAGTGTCATTCTTAGCGCGTCCATTTTCGTTTAGCTTATTCATAAAATCGCCGTAAAAGGCTGTCATAGTTGACGCTAAATCGCTGTACGGGGTAATTCTATAAAAATTCTCAGCTGGCCATAACCGACGCCAACAGCCCGTGGCTACTTGACCTATGAACTGAGAATACTTCAACAAGGTCATTTGCAAATATCCGCGCATAAACACACATACCAAATCACACAAACACACACACAGGTCGCACCTCTAGCATATCGTTACATCCGCCCGCACCTTTTTTCTAAATTATATTATATATAATTTAAAAATAGTCCTATGTCTGACAAGCATCTGTAGGTTTTATCTTTTCCTGTTACGATCTCTTGTCTATGAAAAAAGCATACAACTACTACTCTCTCTTCCTGAACCTATAAAAGCCTGAGTCCCATTTCTCTCTCCGTAAAACAAATCACCGAAACAGATCCCATCGAAAAAACGGTTTACATAAGTACACAACAAAATAAAAACAATTTACATAATGCAGTTAAAAGAATTATCTCACATGAAAGATAACCCGCAATCCTCATCAGCCTTAGGGAACACTCTCGGATCGGATTCAGTGGAATAGAAAATTCTCTTAACTCTAATTTGAATCCCGGATTTTCCTTTCCGTTAAAACCGTCACCAGATTTCTTCTTCCAGGGGCTACCTTTTCCCGTCCATTGTACAAACATTTTAAGGGGCTAGAACTGCATCTAGAACCTTTTTTTCTCTAGATTCCGCAAATAGGGGATTGTCTATTCGCAACACGATACTGTCGATGCTCTAGTGAAAATATTCAAAACGTACTATGTTTGTTTTCCATATGCACGTATATTGAGTAACATTACCTCAAGGCCTCAAAAAAGAAAATCCGCCATCCGAACGATTACTAATACCCCAGCACAGAGATCGACATTCAATCACAAAATCAGATCGGAAGAAATATACCCTCGGGTAAATGGGCACGAGTTTAACCTCCTGTTTCTTTTCAACATATTAAAATCAAACGCGCTCTCTCCGTCTCCTGCTAGAACCTCAAAGCATCGAGAACAGAAATACATATAAATTGGAATAAAAAGTAAGAACACACATGAGGGAAAGAAATCACAACAGAAAAAAAAAATGCTGGTCCAATTATCGATTACATTTAACACCTTCTCTGATGCATATCTGAAGATCGAATCATTCGCGAAACGTATGTGCCTGTCAGAAATCTTAACTTTCTGCAATTTCAAACACGTTTTTCGTACCAGGGCTCCTTTCGCCTGAAATCCATTATCCAATCACAAAAGAAAATCTACTTTTTACAGGTAAGTGGTTTTAACGTAATCACAACAGAACGTTTGTCCGCACCATAATAAGAGGGCATACCTGATAAAATCTCCGAAGCAATCTGTCGCCTTAATGTTGACGCATGATTTAAAACCTGATCATCGAGAAATAAGTCGCGTCGAATACAATTCGAACGTCGAGAAAAAATAATTCAAGCTAAATGCTAGTACAGGGCACATTAATATACGTAACATACCACAAGACAAAACAAAAATATCGATTCATGTTACAATCAGCATGAAGACAAATACAGATACCAGCGCAAATATCGACACCACTCCCATGCATGTCCGCAGGCGAAATTACGACGCACTCGTCCATTGTGTCTGCCCCCCCCCCAAAAAAAATAATTCACCTAAATTGACCCTTCCGTTCCTGATCGCGTACTTAACTGTGATACCTTCATAAACCACCTGACGTCCAAGGCTGTTCCTGGTCTGACATTCAATTCCACATATCGATCCGTCCATCACAACACAACTATTCCTCATAGTGATTGACTGTCGCTTCGCATACAGTCGAGTGTTGGAAAAAAACTAATTATCAAACGCCCCCAAAATCATAATTCTAAGATAGAGCACAGATAAATGAAATACGACTTCACGCCGAGATAGACCCACAACCCAACCTGCGGACGGTGCACCTGGCAAGAATGCAAATACAAGCGTCGGCACGAATAATGCATAAAATTTTAAAAATAAAATATCCTCTCCTCTCAATGAATCGGAAACAATAACAATTAAAACAACTTGGAAACAAAAGCCCAGACAAAATGAAAAAAAAACAACAATAAAACAACGCGTTGTTCGCCACCAGTCTCTGGTTTTGATTCTGTGCTTATAGTTCTTTTCTTTTCTTTTTTTCATATTAAGTTTCCTTCTGTAGTGTGTCTATGCGTCTATAATATTTTTGTGTGTACGCAGAGTGTCTTAAAACATTATAATTTAAAAAGAACTCATAAATTTGCTTTTGTTTTTTTCGTATGTGTATTATTTTCACAGTTCATTCCGCGCCAACGTGATGAGACATACAGAACTACCTAATCACACATTTCCTTCCTATTCTCTTTCTGTTTGCAATCGTTTTTAAAAAAATATTAATTACTGTCTTTTATCTTACCCTCAAATCGCAATAGGCCTTTGTTTTCAGTTAAGAGATTTCGAGAAAGGAATCATAAATTTGTCTCACGCCTGCTATATAAGTTGACTACTGATTTGTAATCAATAAATCTTAAATTTATCATTTTATCTCGTATAACCTTTGATTTAAGGGCAACAGATCGCAAATTTATTAAGTACCTCGTGTATAAGCAAAGATTTGATTTTGGGCCAAGAAATTATAATTTACAGTTTGGTTTCCAACCGAGAAATCGTAAATTTAAACAACAAATTACTACTAGCATTCCAAGAGTAATTATGAATCACCGTCACCCATATATGCTTCTTTTTAACTCGTAAATTAAGCAGTGGTAGTGGTAGAATTAAGTTACCTTGATAAAAAATGCTACCAGTATGATTTTAAGGATAATTCATGATAAAAAAGGGGTGTGATTAGTCACCCAATAGAAACTGTCACGTGACCACTGTCTTTAAGTAGCATGCCGTGTTGGGGGTGATCAATCAAAACATTTGAAAATCAATGAATAAGTTACTCGCCCCACCTTTTGTTGGGAAGGGATCACTAAAAACGTCAAAGTTTCAAACAAGCATGAATGCTGCCAGACACAATCTAAGGGACCGATTTAGGATAAACTTACATTGCAAATTGGATCCCCCACTGAAAACCTATTTAGGGTTGGGGTGAGGTGATTTTCAGAAAACAAAACAACCGTTTTTTCTATTCGTTGAGCGGAGTGGGTGTGCAGCATTTCAAGTTTCTATATGAATAGTTAGGGCTGGGCGAAGTCCGGATACATAGATACATGGATACATAGATACATATAAATGTCTGAACACATGAATAATCTAAACCCAACAGCAGTGTTTAAACCGGTCTGTTGTGGGTAGTGGTGATTATTAATAACATTTTATGATATATAAATACACATTTTTAGAAAACTTTCGTAAAATTTGTTTTTACATTCTCCAGCACTATCATGCTCTAACCTAACTTACATTTGGTGAATTAAGTTTGCTATGATCAGGGAAGATCTCTGTCCTGGCAACAGTACCAACATTAGCAAACTGCTAGTGTGACGCATATTGATGTAAGCAATAAGATGTTCGTTAAAAAAATATCAAGAGAGTTTTAATTATTTTCCCTAGATCTATAACTACTGTGATTAATAATATGATCTAGTTTATGTTAAGAGCTTCAAGATTAACCAAGAGTGCTGTGAGTTGGTAAGCTTCGACTGATTGAGGCATTGCACAGCTTTCCATTACTCATTGCTAAATACTTCATGTCTTGATCAACTGGTGAATATTTTTCATGTTGGAAAATAAAAGATTTTAATAGCTCTTCCCATCATGTACGGATTTCTAACCAAACTATTAACAATATATAGGTCGACCGCCAATCTTTGGCATAAAATGATGGTCTTCAATACTCGAGTATATATGGTATATCAGTAAGTCTCACAGTAAGTCTTCGACTACTACTCTAAGGTGTTTTTGATAACTTAGGACACATCTTGCTAACGGATGCACACATATATTGAGATAAGACACAGGTGCTCACAGACACAGCTCAAAGCCACGGCGGCTTGGGGTCTTTTGTAAAAGCGAAGCGACGTAAAGCGAACCTTCGTAAAGCAGGCGATATCCGTACTAGACAAGAGGTAACAAAAAAAACAATAATTATTTGTATCCTAGTTTTAAAGCATCCCTATGCTATAATTGTGTGTTAATCTTTGGTCTGCCGGAACAGCGAAATCCATTATCTGACACGTTCCTTTCTCCTTGTTCACTACCACAATATCTATCTATCTATCTATATATATATATATATATATATATATTTTTTCTTCTTCACACCAGGTGCCCGGTGGTCATCGCTGGAAATTGAGTGACAACAAGTCCCCAGCCCTTCCTCCGTCCACAATAGTGCTGTGGTAAGC
Organism: Architeuthis dux; assembly: GCA_006491835.1. Lineage (NCBI taxonomy): Eukaryota > Metazoa > Mollusca > Cephalopoda > Oegopsida > Architeuthidae > Architeuthis > Architeuthis dux. Next base: position 2,023,349 of record VCCN01004310.1, read on the forward strand.
ACTTTCTCACCAAATGTCTGGTGGTTATCGCTGAAGGCTGAGTGACAATAAGTCTCCCCAGGTCTCTAACCCTCCTCTCATCGTCTTGGTTTACAGCAGCGTTGTGGTTTGTACCGTGTCCCCACCCCACCCCAGTTCGTTTGTTTGTCTTGTTCTTTTGTGTTGTGTTGTGTTGTGTTGTGTTTCTTTTTGTATTGTTGTGTTGGCTTGTTTTTGTGTTGTTTTTTGTGTTGTTTTTTTGTGTTGTGTTTGTTTTTGTTTCCTTCCCTCCCCCACATGCCTTATTCATTTTAGCTGCCAGGCTGTTGCTGACAAATGGTAGTCGCAGGTCTCATACCTCCAATACTCTCCTCAGTATTCGTACAGACCCCAGTAGTGCTGTGGTCTGTATAGTCTCTATCCTTCCTCTTATCTCTAGCTTCCCCAATCCTTTTTTAAATTTCTTTGGCACAGTTCCCAGTGCGCCTACTATTATTGATACTACACTGACCTGATGTGCTACACCTTTTTCAGCTCCCGGGCCAGGTCCTGGCATATTCATAACTCTCCACTTTCCTTCGTATTCACTATGTGATCCGCAGGTACAGCCACATCTATTATTTGGCAGGTTATCTTTCCCTTGTCCACAACTACGTGGTCCGGTCTTCTTGCTTGTATGGGGTGGTCGGTTTGGGTGTCGAAGTCCCGGAGTAATATGTGGCTTCTACTTTCCAGGACAGTCTTTGGTCTGTACTGGTACCATTTGTTTACATGGTCGAATCCCAGTCGTGTGCATAGTTCTCAGTGTATAACAGTTGCTACCCTGTCGTGCCTCTTCTTGTACTCCTTCTGGGATAGTTTACTGCATTCACTGATTATGTGGTTTACAGTTTCATCCCTTTCTTGGCATTTGCTGTTTGTCTGGGTTTTGTCGATCTTCGCCTTGACATAGTTCGATGAGAGATTATGTTTCTCTCGTCAGTTTTCATTTGCGTAGCCATATCCATGATCGTTCGTCTGAGATATTTTCTATTTGTCTTTTGAATTCCTTGTATAGTTTTTCCTGTTCTCATGTTTTCTTCCTTGTCGCATTATTTTCTATTCCATCGTTTGCTACTTTGTTGTTTGTTTTACTGCTTCGATCGCTTTGCATGATATATACACTTCTTGCTTGTATATACATTTCTAATCGTGTTCTGGCCATTTGAACACAGTATTCTATACTGATGAGTCCTCTGCTCCCTTCTTTCCTCTTCACATACAGTTTATCTATGTCATATCTGGGGGTGCAAGGTCTTGTGCATTGCCATAGGTTTCCTAGTTCGCCGGTTTATAATTCGTTTATCATTTGTCCATCCAAGGAATGGCCCTTTGTATCTTACTGACCACGTGTTCATTCCTTTTATCAAATCTCTGCTATTTAAGTATTATTATTGAATTATTATAACTGCTGAAGATTTACTAAGGGTATATTAAGGGTTCAATCTTCAACAAAACATAAACGTATCAAACTTTCCGTCATAGATTTTATTAAACATTTGTTCTTAACGGAATGTCATCAAATTATTGATGGCATACTCTAAAACGATCAACTGACTTGATATTATGAAGTTGATGCAAAAGTTCCCTACACAATCTTAGAAGTGACTTAACTCTGTATTGCTTGTGTGTGCATAACGTTTGAGAATTGTTTGTGGAAAAGTGATCATCTTATTTCTGTGACAATCTGAACATAAGGTGCTCATTCCCCACTGTTTACACTTCATATTACATCAGGCAAAACGTACAGTGAAATCTAAATAGTTGATCAGTGAAGCTTATGGTAATGATGCAATGAGTGCAAACACGTGTCGATAATAGTTTGTGAAGTTTTAAAAGGGGAGAGTTTACAGCTCAAGGACAAAGGATGATCTGAAAGACCCCAGAACTTGAAAACCGGTGAATTGGAACCTTTGAAGGAATATGCAGCACAAACAATACGTGAACTTATGCGACGCAGCGAACGATCGTAGTGATGGGATGGTAAGTTATTTCAGATGCGGCGTATTCTCCAGGCCTGCTCCCCAAAGACATCTACTTCTTTTGATCCAGGCAGTATTTTTTATCTGCTCAGTGGTTCCGACAATAACAAGATATCGAAAGATTCCTCGAAGAATCAAAACGGGAATAAACCTTTTTTAGTGGAATACACAATTTAACTGAAAGTTCATAGAAAGCTATGGAAATCACTTTAATGACTGAATAACTATGCTATGAATTCATACGAATAAAAGATTTTGTTAAAAATATATGCTGGAAAAGTTAGCACCAACCTAATGGAGAGATGACCGTTTAAACAAGTAATGTTAATTTCTAAAACCTAAAGAATAAAAATTAAGCGCTAGAATTAATAACCCTTTCTATTAAAAATATCTAATATTACACAAACCTTACAACTTTAGTACTTGAGAGAGCGAGAGAGGGGGAAAGAGAGAGAGAGAGAACATGCTGGAGAACTTAAAGGCTACAAATCAGTCAACATATTATGTCATTTTTTTTTTATAGCCAACAAGCCAAAAGGTGTACATGTTTAGACATATGTGTTAATAACAGATTTACAAATAGTTTACAGCGGGAAAAGTAAACAAGAAACTTCCTCTTACTTGCCACCGGATAACATGTGTTTCCACACATTGCTAAATTGAGTAAACATTCACTAACAAAACAAATGTCTCTCTTTATTTAACTGTTTACGAATTTTTCTAAGGTTGCGTGAATGCGGATGTATACATCGACCAGAACAGACACACAATTAGCACGTCTACGCATGTGCAGACGAACGCTAACATATCATCGACTGCAGAACACGTATCTGGACAATGATAAAGTAAGGAAGAATTCTGTTTATAAACAAATTTACAGACAGAAACTCATCGCAAACCATCTGAAAACATGAATGTTTTTCTTCTAGGTCTTGTTACACAAGTATTGAGAAGAACGTGAAAAGTGACTAGATTTGATGCTAAGTAGTAGAGCAAAAAACCTTTGCATCGACAAAGTCCTTAAAAGGTATGAGGAAGATAGAAAGGAGGGTTGAGTTTAGGTTCATGAAATATCCAGACATGCATTCTCTCTATCTCTCTCTCTCCCGCTCTCTCGCTCTCGCCTTCCATTATTTTTCGCTGTTTCCTTATTTTGTTTGTTTCTTTCATTCTGTTGTCTTCCATTATTTAGTTTTGCTCTTTCCTTTCTTTTTTAATTTCATTCTAAGTAATACACTGAAAGGAAATTGACACCACCAACTTATCCATTTTGCCCTCTGAGATACTACGAAGCTCAAAAGTTCACAACGAGTTATGTAGTTTCTTTCTCATAGGCAAAATGTTAATTTTAGAATTAGTAGAGCCTTTTCTACTCCGAAGATTGGCGCAATACATTATTTTGCTTCATTTGGCCTGTCGTACTTAACAATGCTTAGTAAATAACCCAAGGGAGATTTACATGCCTTCCTGTTGTTCGCTGTGCATATTCTGATGTCTGCAAAACATATGGAAACCCCTAGTGTTGTATACATCTGTGGGTATAAGAATACTCTCCTCATAACCTTTCGTGTGTTAACGTGTGTATGTACAAGGTTATTTGGAGATGTAAGGTGGCGTAACGGTTTCATCACGGGAAACAGAATCGGCAAGCAGAGTTCTAAATCCGGTTGAGGTTACTTTTGTTCTTTCAGAACCAATGCCGTTAGGAAAGGTATGAATCCACATCCCTGCACTATGTCCCATCACCACATATCTTAACAAAAATGTCTTGTCACTGGCATGCCACGATGGTTGATGAAGGAGAGTGAGTGAGCGTACATTTCGCTAAACTATCCTATCACTATCTTACTGCCAATGAGATTCTTTTCGATGGACAATAGGAGCGCAGTCTTTAGGTATAACGAAGCTAACGAAGCTAACGAAGCAACGTCCGAAACAATCTATTAATGTAGAACAGAAAATCTTGAAGAGGAAAGTTAATTACCATAAATACTTTTAAAGATATTGATTAATGGAAAGGTTTTAAGTGGTTTCTTTCTAGAAAACGGAAGCTGATGAGCAGAAAGAGAAAAAGGGATAAAAGATAAACCTAAAGTAAAATTTAAAGAGAGAGAGGGGTAGAGAGAGAGGGAGAGAGAGGGGGTGATTAACCCTTTATAAGGCATCCCTAAAAATATTTTAGATATCAAAACAACCTTTTTTGTATGTTAAACTAGACGTAATTACAAGATATTTTCAGTTGCAAGTTTTCTGAAATTCTTTCTTCCTCCGACGAAGTGATCATATATGGTGCCTCATCC
>VCCN01004310.1:2087085-2098416 GCA_006491835.1 Architeuthis dux
GGTGATTAGTGTCCCAGAGGTCAGATCTTCATTTGAACTTCTCTCTACGGGAGTTTCTCTATCCCAGCCTATGTGTCTCCAACTAAAGATATTACATTCTTTAAGTTCCAACACACCCATACACATATACATACACATTATATACATATATAGGTAAACATTACTATGTTAGACAGTTATGCGCATACGCTCATTTACATATATATACTTTCACGAACACATACACATGCACATAGACACACGGAGATATCCTTAGCCATTCTAAAAGAGAAACTGCTATTTAAATCAGCCTGCCTTTTACCGGGATAAAGTGACAGCAATCCCCCTATTTCAAAACATCTGTACTAATATGCTGTTGAATTTTCATTTGTATTTCCTTCTGATCAATATGATATTGTTTAAATGTCTCAGGATGTTTAGTCATTGCTTTAATAAATTGTCTAAATATTCCATGTATATCTCCACCTTGTTTAACCATTCTGATTACTAAAGTTGCGATTTTTCCTATAAAACCCTTAATTTCTAGGGTTGCCCGCGCTATTCTTAAATTTTCTGATAATATAGTTTCGTAGAATATATGGAGTTGTGTATCGCCTTTCTGTGCCATGCGTACTATTTGGAATGGGAATGTGTCACGTTTATCGAATAGTTTATATATAAATATTCCATTTTCGATCTTGATATCCAGATTGGGAAATGTTGCATCTGTTCCATTGTGTTCAAGTTTTATTTCAAGAACTTTAGGTTATATATGCCTATAGGCGATTTTGAATTCATCTCTACCGTTTAGACAGCACATATCATCAATGAAGCGTGTATACCCAATAAATTTGTGTGCCCTATTTATATTATTTTGAATTAATGACGACAAATTTATATTTGTGTTTATGTTAGTATAAATTAGCCCCAAAGTGCGCAGGGTCGATACCCATAGGGATTCCGATTGTTTGCAGAAGTGCTATGTTAGCTATCGTGAAGTAACAATAGTTTTAGGGTACATTTAGGGAAATAAGTTTTGTTACTTTTCCTTTTGCACTAAAAAGCTTTAGAGTTTGTGACACTAATGTATTTACTTTGACCTCCTGCAAATGCTAGATTTATTGTATTGTTCAATTCTGTAATGGGGTCTTTATGCGTAATTATTGTATAAAGTGTACCAAAATAGTACGTAGAAAGGGCTTTTTACGAACGTTTATACTATCCAGTTTATCTTTGACTGTCATGGAGTTGTTTACTACCCAGAACAGATTTAAGTTACTATAGAATTTACTTTTTATTTGGAATTTATGTATCTGATTGTATATTAGTTTGAATACTTTCGAAATTGCTCTGCTAAGAGGTTTAGTACTACATGTTTTAGAGCCTATAATATATCGAGCACCGGTTGTGGGGTGTTTTCTCAGTTTTGAGTTGTTTTACTATCACTAATTTTCCTGTTAATGTCATGGGTTTTTGTCACATAAATGCGAGGTCTGGCATTCGCAATCAGGAATATTCACTCTACCTTCGTTATTCACATTTATATCGTCTACTGTTTTTATAATTGGAGGTTTTGTTACGTATTGTCGGTCCTAGTCTGTATGTTACGGATGGAGTATGTTCTTCTATTCTCAGTTCATTTGGAAGACGTTGTAATATTTCCTGATGTTTAAAAGAATTGTGTAGATTAATATCATCGAGTCCTTTATTTATATACGGAATAACACATACATTACGAGGAATCTTATTTTCTTTCCCAATTGGTGGTTCATATAATTTAGTATCAATTATATCTAGTATATATTTGTACCATTGACTCTGTTTTTAACATTATTTTATATGCTATATGCAATATCTTCTTTTTAGCCTGATTAAGGAGTATTCATGTGTGATTGAACCATCCTGAAAGGTCTTTGTTAAAACATGTTTTGTTGCGTAATCATGTTATTGTTGTTATTAACATGCAGACATAGTGTTGTTGACATGCAGGAAGAAACTGCATAGGACAGCGTGCAATCGAAGGGTCAAAACAAAGCGTTAGTATATGTTTATTTTCGTACACGGATAGACGGAGGCATCTAGCAGTTTTCAAAACATATACAGGGACATATTTACATTTCGCCTGGCGCGGTGAACGGTCAGTGTATACATTTTACAAAGTCGTATACATTACAAACCTAGGCGCGTATTGGTCACGGGTAATCAACTTTACGCACGCCCGAAGGCTGGCGTGTGTTTTTGACACTTACGGCCAAATCCCGTCTCTCTAACTACTCTCTGACAATCAAAAATGGGTCCTTTTTAAACCAGCGTGTTGATTTTGCTCCTCCCCAGTGGCTCATCCCCAGTGGCTCCTCCCGTTGTTGCTTTCTCTATCTATTATCAAATCTCTTGATTCCAAACCATCTGCTTCTAATTACGTGCCATTCTTAGCGCATCCACTTCCCGTTCTTATCTATCAATCGTAGTCGACTGGTCGAAATCGCAGCATGGGTAAATTCTATAACATTCTCCGCCGGACACTTCCGACGCCAACAACACCTAATATGTTTTTCATATGGCATGGGGTAACTTTCCTAACATTCTGAGTCGAAACTACTTACGCCAATCAATGACCTTTGGCCCGAAATGGTCTAGGTGGAAATACGTGGAATTCTGGTGTTTACTTAATTACCACTTTCGTTAATGCAGGCTTTAATTAAAACTAATTCACAGGTCGCACTGATCATAACGTCACATTTTGACTTTTCTAAAGAAATCTTCACTTGAAACACTTGATTCTATGTTATTTCTATTTATGCGTGAGCGTATCGACCGTTCTTCTCTCCGTGGAAAAGGTGGGAAAAGTGCACCTACGCATTCTATATTATCGCGTGAGGTTTTCTTCTTAGCCTTACTGTTTATTCCATACGAATATATTACGCGCATGTTTTTAATAATTTCATCCTCTCGTTGTTGTCGTTTCTTATGTGTTGTATCGTCAACTGTACCTAATTTATTGTATCCATTTCCTTTAAATTGTATAATATATATACGAGGTCTGTCCATAAAACATGTGTGTGTGCGTGTGTATGGGGGGGGTCAATTCGAAAACTGATTTGAAATTCACCTGCAAGAGGGAATATTCAAAGAAATTGAAAAAACAATCCTCAGATAGGCAATCATAACTTCTATATTAAATCAATTAATATGTTAAATGTTTATATTGGCTATGAATAAAATCCATATCTCATGATAATCCGATGTCGAAGGGAGAGAAAAGGGTTTATAATGATCATGCTGATGGTCTGCTTAAAACGGCCTTCACTCCAAACAGTGCAGATAATTCGACCGTTAAAAATTTAGAAATTCTAAGTGTGAGTACGTGTGTGTGGGTGTGTGTGAGAGAGGGGGGATACAGGGAGAGAAAGGAGGAAATACAGAAATTATTGGAGAGAGCCGTTCTTATTTTGGAGTTGGGAAAAGATAACTAAGATTGCATAAATATTCACATTAAAATGAGTATAATTTATGAGCGTATACGCAAATATAAAGGTATATGAAAGTATGTATTTATTCGTATGTTTGTTTGTGCGCGAGAAAGAAAGAGATAGAGAAATAGAGATAGAGATAGAGAAATATAGATTGTGCACATCTATGTATACGAGGACAGATTAATAAGTCTGTAGCCTGACACGGTTTTTGATCTGAAATCTTCACTATATAATGTTCCATTTATGTGGTTACTGGGGAAGCATTGAGTTAAGTGAATTGACAAAGAAGGAGATTATTTTTTAAATAAATATTGTTTGTGTAAAATAATCTTTTTTTTTCAACATTAGACTACGGATTTATCAATGAACAAACGCATGTGTATAATTTATGTGCATATACGTAAATAGCAAGGAATATAAAAGTGTCTGTGTGTGCGAATCTGCTTTTCTAAGATGCCTGCATGTGTGTATGCGGATATGTGTTTATGTATCAGTATGTATTTACTTTTATATGTGAACCTGTACATGTGTGTGCAAGTGTGTGTGCGAGTATGTGTGCATGCAATTGTGTATGCATGCGCGTGTGTTATTGTGCTATGCGTATACAAGCGCCTATGTGCGTAAATGCATACATATACATATCTATGTGCACCTATATGGATGCATATACGTTGTGTGCTAGTGTAATTGTATGTGTGTGCGTGCTCTTATGTGTGATCGCTTGCGTGTGAAAGCATATTCATGCATGTGTATGCATGTGTGTGTACATGGGCCCGTGTTTGTGTGTGCTAGCGTGTATACTTGCATTTGTGCATGTTTCTATGCGTGCGTATATTTCTTTATGTTCAAGGCTGTATATGCCAATGTATGCATTTCTGGAATTTTCCATTTAATATTTTCGAACCGGAGGACACTGAAACTGCAGAAAACGAAACTGAGGTGAGACGGAAACATAATATCTAGAAATTCTGCCTGGAAGTGATTGTACTTATTTCCTTCCCCACGAGGTTTAATTGAAGGATCTATTGCGTATGCTTGGTTAGAGTGCATGTGCCAGTGTTTGTGAGTATGTCCCTGTGTGTGTATATGCATGCGTGCATGCTTCTGAGTGTGCGTATACCTCTTTTACGCCTTCGTGTGAATTATTGCCTCTGTGTGTGCGTGAAATCTTGCTTATGTGTGCGTTCATTGTATGTGAGTCAACGTGTACACACTCTAGAGAGTAGGGTGCAAAATGATTGTAATTAGTTGTTACCCCATGAGGAGAAATATGACGCAGTCATTTTTGTACGTGGGTGGTACTCACATACGTCGCAGGGCCACATCGTGGCTCATTCAGAGATTGCACGGTTCCCTGGGTTACTGTTGCGGGGATCAGGGCGTGCCCTAGCCTTTTTAATGAAATATGGAGCTGTTGATTAGGGCACGGATTCCTGGGAAGCAGGCTTCAGTTAATTTAGTTAATTGTTATTGGCCTCCGACCCTTCTGGGCCGGTAACCGGAGGATTGTTGTACGATGCATCGTGTCGAACTCCGGATAAAAGCCCACGCCGAAAGAAATAAACAAGCCTGAAAGTCAGACCATAGATGTGCTAGTTCTTTTCTTGTGTGAAGATCTAGAAAGGGCAGTGCAATGTAATGCATCAACGATTCGATTACGATTATAGACCCTTTAAAGTCCCTGTAAACTCACTTTAAAGCACCTTAAAAGTGCCACCCCCTTTGAAAGCCCATTCCTTTGAAAGCCCATTCATTTAAAAAGCATCTTCATTAACAGCCCCTTCATTTACAATGTTGTTTCGGTATGTAGGTCAGTCAGTGAGGTAGGAGCTAAATGCACAAAAAAGAAGCTAAATTGTGTTTCGATATGTCAGCCCGTCAGTCAGTGACGTTAATTGGTACCGGAGATGCTAGCGCATCTAAAAAATGAAAATTTTGAATAAAGAAAGAAAAGATATATGAGTGGGCGCGCATGATAAGTGCCCAACGCACCACTTTTTGCGAAAATACTTCTATGTCGGATAACACTATTTCAATCCTTCCCCCATCAAAATAGTCAGTTATCACACTGAGTGAGAACCTTTTCATTGCTTGTTTTGGTGGTGGGTCCTATGAATTTGAAAAAAGAAAAAGGTATTTGAGTACCTCAGCATCAATGATCCTGACTGTTTTGACGCCAGATAATCCCAAATTAAGGGTTCAGTTGTGAGACCTATTTTGTTGTGGGTTGTTATTTGAACATAATCACTGATTTTGTTTTTGTTAAAACTCTGGTGAAAATCGCGTGTCATTTTTCGACCAAGTTTCACTCGCGATATATTTGGTATTTTTAGAGTTGGGGTGCTCAATTTAGTCTTGTTTTGATGCTTTGATACTAAGCTTTTGATTTTGATAGACATAACGATGTTCCTAAAAATACTTATAGCATGAATAAGCAAATAATTGGATCTTTTGTTTTTTTGTTCGTAGCGCATGAATTGTAGTTAAGTTTCATTTGTTTTCATTTTAATATGCATCAGAATTATAATGAAGAATGTTCAAGTTTCAAAATAAAATTAAAATATCGCGAGCGAAAGTTCGATTTTTCTCAACTTTTTAAAAATGGCTGGTTGGACAGTATCATGCGCGCCCACATATGAATGGTTTCAACTTTTATTCAAACACACACGCATTTAAAACAAAGTTTTTAAATGTTGCGCAAGCTAAAATTAATGTAAACTGGGGTAGTATCCCTTCTAAAGGTGCATGTTTGGAAGGGACCGGACTTTATGGTGGTGGAGCAGCCTGCAATAATTGTCATGTAAAATAATTTTACGTCCGTTGTACAAAACTACAAATCTTCAGTGCTGCCAATTTAGATATTTTATATCTAAATTTAGATAATTCTAAGGAGCGGGAATCAATGGAGATAATTTATAGAAACTATGAAGAAAGATCTATAATCTTTAAAGCAGGTTTTAGACTGTGTTTAGGGTTTCTTTACTTGGGGTGGGGGATCAATATGATGGGGATAAGTTTCCTATTGTTATGAAGTATGCAGTTATTAATAAATGTATTCATATATAACTTGATATTATTCAAAATGTATATAATCTTTTAATAATATGTAATATATTTCCTAGATTTTAGATATGTATCTGAAGAATACAGATGTTTCTAGGTGTTTTAAGATGTTTTTGACTCAATTTTAGATGTAAACTTCAAAATATATTTGGCAACACTGTCTAGCAAGGAACGTTACTCTCATTTCTGTAAATTAAATACAAATATTACTTATTTTATTAAAAAATCATCTAAATAGCAATATCTGACATATAGACGCAACAAGAACATTGACAACGCTGAGCAAGGAACGTAATTAACATATCGGTATGTCAGTCAGTGATGGTGATCGCCGCTATAGATTGTAGCGTAAAGAAATAAACGTAGACAGACGTGCTATAAAATCACTCAAATGGCTCGCAAACGTTATTTCAACAAAAAATACAGTCTATAAAAAAAACTCATCTTTAGAAATGTTGATTCCTTATCTCGAGAGATGCTGGCTAAAAAGCCGACGTGGTATGTGTTATTTAGTGTCGGGGGCCGATGGGTAATTACATTCAGCTCACTTTATCTCCAGAAGCTCTTTCACGGATATGCGTTTCTTTTCCTTTTATTGTACTTTATTTCAGAACACTTCCCGGCTTATAAGGGAATATATAGTTTCAGGCTGACGGAATGCTGTATAAATTAACATTTAACAAGGCTGTGTACAATTGATTTTTTTTCTCCACAAAAACACTCCGTATTCTAACACAACACTTACGTCACAGAGTGTCAAATGGAAAGGGGGTGACCTTTCTGCGCCTGCAGTAAAATGAAGACTGCACAGACAGACATATAGACATACAAACGCGCTCACAACGGAATGTAAATTCCTAATATTCATTCCTGATCGTTTGCTTACAATGCACGTGGACGCGTAAACATACAGACATACACACGCACATACCCGCACACACACACGCGCCCGCATGCTCGCATACCCACATGTATTGGACATGTACTTAAAACTTTTGTCAAAAAGACGAGAGATGACATTTTTGAGAGCACTTGATGTGTGTTGTGGCGAATATGTTGGAAAAGGACGATTTAATGATACAGTCCTCTATTGAAACAGTTTATAGTTGACAGAATGCAACAGCTGTAGGGTACTTGGAGAGAATTCGGATCATACTCTGTAAACAGTGTATCGTGACTGATAAGAAACACGGCGTTATATTGGTAGGTTTTCTCGTCGCTAATTGTTATTGTCGGTAAATCCAGCTCATCTATGGTTGATTCGGTCCCACTTGTACACCGTTGACAATAGGTATGTCTCATTATGATATCTGTAGACGGAAGTTATATCCACATATTTATTTGTTATGAAATGGATTTTTTATTAATAATATGAAATATGATATAAACAACAAACAAACTGTAAATATTTAAATGAAATATTACCCATTTGAGGCAACAGCAGTTTCCAAACGTTCCTCATATGATAATATGCCATCTCTATAAATTTCTTTGGTTTTAGTGGTCGCAAATTCAATAAAAGCACAAATTATGGCTTTCCTATTATTGAACGTGTTATTACAGATATGAAGTTCAAAATGTTTGAAAAGATAGTTATCTGCAGGCAGGGGTGACTATGCCAGGTAAATATTGAGAATGCTGTAAGACTTCATATCTCAATTTCCCTAAACTTAGTCAGCTAAGAGGTGTTGGATCTGGTACTGTCATGGAGTATTTCATTCTCTTCATGTGGGACCCATTTTCCCAACTTTTTTACATTTCTTATTGACTTGAAATGACGAGATATGATTGCTGTTGAAGTTCTAAAGTCTCCCAAAAGTGCCGGGACCACTGCTGTCGATAATTCTCCATCATTAAAAACAGGTTTTATCTCCATCGAGATTTTCTATTGGTATTCATATTTCCAGACCTAGACCTATTGAACCAATGCTGAACAGTTTGCACTTTAGTAGAGTTCTTTCTAAAAATATTTTGATGTTATCGGCAACTTGAGCAGCATTATCTCCTAATTTGAAATCATACTTGATATCTAGTCTAACTTATTGCAGTTAAAGGTTCAAAAGCCTCCATAAAAGATGTAGTATGTCTCTATATACATTGAATCTGTAAAAAGTGAAATTACATTAGTTAATCTTTCTCTTTTAGCATTAGTCTCTCTATAATGTAAAAAATGACATAACAACCTAATAGAGACAGCTTGTATGCCTTTGGGTGATACAAGTTAATTCTTTGTAGCCAAATTATTTGTACTTTTTGAAGTTTGGTGAATATATCAGTTTGATACGTAGACTTGTTAGTGGTATGTACACGGAACTATTATTTTTGATACTGAGCTGTTATACTTGGTACACTGAATTATCAAATGTTCACTTGTTTTCGATACTGATTTAATCACAATGGTATGGTGTTGTCAATGACTGACTCGCACGTAGGTGATCTCGTATTCTACGTATGGCATACTATATACAATACCAAATGTTATTCTAATTCTATATTTTATATAGTTTTGACTCTTGTTGTAGTAAGGTAGTAGGATGATTAAGTCAGTTGTGTTAGTAGTCGTAGGGTAGTAACCAAACTTAACAATGGAATGACTGATATAAATACTCTGATTTAGATAGATTAGTAGTCCAATTGAAATAGGCCATTTTCTGACTGAACCTGAAAGAATTAAGACCAGGCTGAATTTTGCACTATTGCCACTATTGAATTAGTAGGCTACAATAACATATCCCAAATCCACTCAAATCCGATCTTGGGTAAAGAAGTTATGAGCATGTGAAAAGTAGCAATATATCTCTCAGATTTGGAGCTGTTTTTGCAGTTACAAAAGGCTCCTTTACTTCCCACCACCCCTACTGGACTAGTATTGAAAATGTCCCATGTTGCTTGGAGAGGAGATGGGCACCGCCAAGTAACACCTCATTCACTGAGAAATGCTATAAATGACCTAACATGGTATCCCGACAATCTACTAGGTCATAGGATTTGAAGTATCAAAAATAATGCCGTCTCAATCGTGATATATAGCGCTGACTTAATGAGATGGTTTACATTAGAAAACTTAATGTGTTAGGAATTTGAACACTATTCAATAACCAATCAATCACTGACTCTGTGATCATCGGTCGTTCGATGTCATAGAAGCCTTTTGTTAGCAAGTGTAACTGTTTTCAGTAGAATTCCTAATTTGCCTGAGGTGAGTAAATATTTATTGGGTAGCATTACACAGTGGATTAACCAATTTAGGGACATTTTTTCTAAAGTCTGCCGCAAGATAAACATGTCAATTGCGTAAAGTTGCGAGCGAATGTGTTCGTAAATATTATTATCATGCATAGTTTCCTTTGCATAGTTTAAACTAACGGCTTAGGCAAGCTTTGTTATCATCCGGTGTTTGAGTCAATGTGAATGTGCGCATGCGTGTATGGGTGTCCCTGTAAAGAGACGTGCGTACAGGCGTATTTCCTCTTACGTGAATATGTGCACCTGCGTCTTTAGAAATGTGCATAACTTAATACAGAGTGTCACTCACAGTTTGTTTATCTATAACAGCCATAGTTATTACATGAATATTAGTTAACCCTTTTATCATAAAGAATACATTTTTTAAATTTATAAATAAAGAAATATAGTGAGTGCAAACAGTATCCAATAAATTTCAAAATGTTAATTTTAACATCCATTCACACCTTCAGAATTTGAATCAAAGATTTCTGATTTTTGAACATAACTTTTCAATGATCAATTTTGTTTCAATATTTTTTTTCATTTTTTTTTTTCATTTTTGTATTTTTTAATCTTTGGTCGAAGTTCTGTCAAATTTGAAGCTTTATAAGGATAGTACAATTAACTTCTTGAATTTTTTCTTTTTTAGACACTTTTTAAACTTTTTTATTATAAATCCTCAACAAAAATGTCACCAAAACTGTCAACATAGGTTTCTTCAGTTTTTAAGTTGGTCCGGCTGGATATATATGTATCACGTTTTTAGTGGTGGGTGGATTCAATTTACAATGTAAGTGTATGCTAAATTAGACACTTAATTTGTGTCCGGCAGCATTCACGCTCGTTTTTTGAAAATTCAGACTTTATTAGGGATCAATGCCCCAAGAAAAGCGAGAGAAGTGGTTTATTCATTGATAATTCCTTTTTCTAATTTTCTAATTGATTACAATAGAATGGTAGGACTTTGGAATAGATTATCGGAATATGTAGTACTATCAACAGATGAGAATGATTTTAAGAAGAATTATAATATTTATTGCACCTCCTCAAAGGGTTTAAGGCCCGCAGACATTGTGCAAATATAATTGTTATGATGTGTATGATTGTATATACAAATTGTATACTTTTCTTTTCATACTAAAATTAAATGTTCTAACATGTACCCCCAACACGGCATGCTGCCTAAATACGTTCGTCACGTGACGGTTTCTATAGTGTGACAAACCATACCTGTAATAGTTGTTCTTTATGACGAACTTATTTAATCAACTTTCAAATAATAACTATAGCTGCTATTAACTAACAAATTTCTTAACCTTTTTTGTGTCATTATAATAGTTATTCTTTATTACGAAAGTGTTTAATTAACTTGGTAATAGAAAACCATTAGTGAACAACAAAACATAACAAACACCCCATATGAAACTTATTTAATTAAATTTCGGGTAATAACCATAGGCGTTATTAACAGAGTCTCTGTACATTTCTGTGGATATTCTGTATCGGGAAATAAGAAGAAATGCGTTAGCTGTTTACAATAACATTTATTCCTTAGGTCTTTAATTAACTTTCAGGTAATAAGTATAGG
>VCCN01004310.1:2099593-2109755 GCA_006491835.1 Architeuthis dux
TACTCTTTTCCTCTATGTCACTTTCGCTATTCCACAAGGGCTGAACTCTGTTTTATATCGCTACTCTAAAGTCTATCTCTATCTTATTAGGGCAACTGTTCTTCTTAAGAATCATTTTATATCTTTCAGTTTTAAAGTTAAATTTAGTTCTGAACGCTACCATTTTATGGTTGCTTCCTATATCTACTTTGTTTATAACGGTACCCTCTTTAACATTATCGATCTTGTCAGTTATTATGAAGTCAATTTCATTTTTTGTTGTGCCATTTGGGCTTTTCCAAGTCCACTTTCAACATTCCCATTTTTTAAAGAATGTATTAGTTATCTTTAGACCGTATCTCTTTGAGAAATTTACTAGCACGTCACCTCTTTCACTTCTCTTGCCTATTCCATATTTTTCTACACTAGATTCCCCAACTTTTCCTTGACCTACCTTAGCATCAAAGTCCTCCATGAGTATCCTTGTAGAAGGATATTAAAGAAATAATTAAGCAGCAAAAGTGGAGATGGGCTGGTCACTTAGCATGAAGAGATGACAATAGGGGAAAAGACTAACCAATTGGTGCCCATGGGACAGTAAACGCAGTAGAAAAAGACCAGACACAAGATGGAGGGACGAGATATAAAAGTTTGCCGGTAAGACGTGGCAGGGCTTAGCACAATCTAGGTCGTCATGGAAGGAGATGGGAAAGGCCTTTGTCCAGCAGTAGATGTGACGCTAGATTATCTATCAAGATAGATCGATCGATACTTAGTCTTAACTTGGTCTGTCCTACACTTACAACAAGCTAAACTTAGATAAATCTTAATAGATAGATAGATGGATTGGTAGATAGATATATAGATAGATAGATAGATATTAAAAAGCTTAGCGTAATTTGTCCTATACTTATGCCATACTAGCTAAACTTAATGTATACGTGAAGCAGGAAAAGCAGCCACAAATCTTTAAAAAAACATGGAAATATATGCTATCTTGGAATTGTATTTTGATTTAAAATGCTGTTTTTTTAGAGAAATGAACAATGGTATAGCACGAGTTCAAAGAGCCGCGGGTAACATTCTTTCCTGTTGTATCAGAATCTGGAACAGATCCGCTCTGTAAACCGAGTGTAAGAAAGATTAGTAGCCACATCTGCCACCAACATATAGTATATGTATCTAGTGATGCCTTCTGGCTCCGTGCATAACTTTAACAATTTGAGAATGGGTATCGCATTTCATGACATGTATATTTTGTCATATATACTTCAATTAAACCCCCCTAAAGAGCATTCCGGAATAGATAAATGCGTGACACCACATGTGCTGTCGATTTTACAAGCATGTCAAATTATAAAATTGCGATTGGTTGAAATTAAACGAAAGTACGTTGCATTTTGAACGGTAGTGTAGAATCATGTCTCTCACGAAAATAGAGTTTGAAATGGAGTTTAAAATGTATTGCTACCGATATGACGAATGACCTAGGGGTTAGTCAACATATATAACACAATGGGAATTACAATTCCCATTTCGAAGTTGAGTTAAACTAACTTAAACACGACCTGAAAACGAAAGCGTTGGTCGGTTCACAGGCTTAACACTTTTGTTGTTTGAAGTCCTTGACCGGGGGGTCAACATTGGATCAAAACGGAAGATTTGCCATGGGAACAAAACCATTTACATTAATAGAATTATCTGAAAGCGTTGGTGTTTGCCTTTTCATCGGTCACTGGGATTGGCACACCCCTTTCGCGGGTCGGCGCGCGCGTGTGTGTGTGTGTGTGTGTGTGTGTGTGTGTGTGTGTGTGTGTGTGTGTGTGTGTGGCCAACGTCTGATTCGCTAGCTTATGGCGTAATCTAGTGATCAGGTCCCTTTGATGATGGAATAATTTTAATTTTAAAACCCCTAGACAAAGTACGAAGAAGATTAACTTAAAGCAGCAAACTATAACTCCATTTAGGAGCCTGCCCGTAACATTCATACCGTCTCATGTGTTGAAAAGCAACCGACCGCAATTTCCATAAGTGCCCTTTACTTCCAGAAGTTGTCTTATTATTCCAGAAACCTCCTTGTATTCGAGAAGAATTGACACTGATTATATCCACAGAAATAAATCTCTCGTTATTGTTAATTTTAAAGCAGGCGTCTGGTCTTTTCCCCCATTTACCTTTACTCGTGAGCTGTGCGCCTTAGTCAAAACGCTTCAAGCCAACACTAGAGGACTTCGTTGGATCTAAAAATACACAACATGGACAAAACGGGGCATCTGGTGTGAAGTGACTACTGGCGAGGAGACGCTGTATCACAAATGATTGCAATCCTGCATAAAATCAAAAGCTGCTTCGGTTACAAAGCGGCTCGGGCTGGAAACTCAACGGTGTAATCAAGAACTTGTGTTGATAGTGATATAGAGAAACATATTTCATTATATTAGAAACCGTCAACCAAAACTGTCAACATAGGTTTCTTCAGTTTTAAGGGATTCTGCTGGCTGGCTATCTATTTATCTATCAATCTATCAATCTGTCTGTCTATCTATCTATCTATCTATCTATCTATCTATCTATCACGTGTATAGATGAAGCTAGAGGGGTAGAAATTTAAACATTTCTTGTGTTTTTTTTTTAAATCCCCCCTCCCAAATAGGTTTTTAATTAGGGGGGGGCAATTTACAATGTAATTATGCTATGTTGATCCTTTAGTATCCAGCAGTGTTCTTTGAAAATTTAGACTTTTTAGTAAGTAACTGATTCATTGATCCCCGCTTTTTCCAATTTTTTTTTATTTATCACCCTTGTTGGTCACGTGACAGTTTCTAGTGAGTGACTAACCAGACCTGTTTGTATTAAATAATTATCTCGCCTTAGGCAAATCATGGTCGAGCAATACTTTTCATCTCCGAAAGACTTTTAGTTTTGCATACCAATCGGAATAACAATCATTTTGCCACAACAGGGCATGAGTTTTTTTGCTATGATTGTGTTTATAAATTGACTCTAACGAACCACCAGCCAAAACCGAGAAATATTTTTCCTTCACATTAGACTTGAACAGATTATCTATTGGATTATCCTATTTTCATACACCGCTTTATCCTTTCTTTCATTCGCACACAGTGCCTAATGAGGCGCAATTTGTTCAACTCTTTAGAAGTTTAGTATTGAACAGGACTGACTGCTACAGGGTCAAACTCCACTCCTACTTCTATTCCGACTATATTGTATATATAATAAATAAGAGGTTATACATTTCTAAAAATATATTTATTTATTAGAATGAAATAATCCCGTGCGTATCTGTATGATACATTTTTGTTAATATCTAAGTCAATTTAGCTCAGTCAGTAAGACACCCGACTAGCGATCACTAGGTCGTGAGTTCAAATCATTGGGGATTTTACATATCGGTTTACACCCCAAATTTTGGTGACGATTGTTTTTGTTGGTCTTGTTGTTACGGTAGGAAAACAAAGTCACCTTCTGACAATATGTACTATGATCACCCTACGAGGCAGTTTAGCTCAGTCTGTAAGACCCCCGGCTAGCGATCACTAAGTCGCGAGTTCAAATCATTGGAAATTTTACATATCGGTTTACACCCCAAATTTTGGTGAGGGTTGCTCTTGTTGTTCTTGTTCTTGTTACGGTAGGAAAACAAAGTCAACTTATGAGAATATTTACTATGACCACCATCCGAGGCAGTTCCTCCCCATTGTATTACAAGAAGTTGGGTCAGTGGGTACACCCTGATGTTTTGGTGGGGGAGGCACCTACACAGGCACAAATGAGTGTTGATTCCCGCATGAAAAAAGGCCTTGAGCCACATTTCGTCTTCGTTGGAAGATCAATAGATACTTACTAAGCATTTCTACACAAAGCCAAATGAGGGGAAACAAGGGTAGGAGATTTTGTAGTCACAATCTACTAAGTTGTCAGGACCCGCCTCCATGTCTACCTGCCCTGAAAATCAGCTAAATCCTGGCTTTTTTTGTGGGCTCGACCACCGATCATGGCCAACAGCGGGAAATACCCAACTATCTAACCGACCAAGAAGGTCACAGAAGACGTGCTATTGCCACTAGAAACTAGTACGTACGTCGTTTGAGGGCCTTTTTCAGAACGACTTTGGTGTTCAGGAGCTAAATGATTCGACCTGATGAACAACTTGTGCGACAGTGTTAGGAAGTGGCTGCAGATAAATGAATTGCCAAATGATGTCAGAAGGTAAAGGAAAATGGAAAGATCTGGGTTACAAACAAGAAACGCTCAGATACATCGAAACCCAAAAGCTTGTTTTAATTTTTCTTGAAGACATTGTCTACAAATCATGGCTTTGATAGTCAAGCAATACATTAGAAAAATCCGGGACCTTGCCCGCGAACTGAGAAAACCGTGGAAAATCAGAGTTGGCCTCATAATAGTTGGCGTATTTGGAACCATGCCCATACAACGCCGTTACTGGGGCCTGTGAGGATACTGAGAAAGGTCTTTGATTTGAGGAAACTGCAGTGACACAATCTCCATTGATAACCACTAGACATCTGGTGTAAACATGCATGAAATAATGATAAATATAGTAACATGGCAAGGAAAGCAAGAAGTGAGAAGCATATTCAGTAATTGCTGCTCACATCATATCAAAATCTAACGATGAAATATTAGGGATAATAAAAAATCAAAGAGTTGCTGGATAGAAAACCTCCGACTATGAAAGTCAATTAGGGATCTTCGCTCTGGAAATAATTTACAGAAAAAAAGTTTTTTTCCACTTACTAAAAATCCAAAATGATGCCACCAAAAGATAGAAAGAAAGAAAGAAAAAAGAAAGGAAGGAAGAAAGGAAAAAAAAGGAAGGAAGAAAGCAATCAGAGGTATTACTGGAACAAGTAATTATCAGACTGGCCAACCAGCATTTGATGTTTGACCATGAATATGCATGCAAGGGCGCATGCGCGCACACACATCTTACATAAATGCAGAACAAAAACTATGTGTCTTTTGAAAATGTGTAGCACAGCTTGATTAGCACCAGGATTATGCATTGAGTTAAAAACATCATGAGAGGCCAGCATGTCCGAATGATTGAGATGAGAATTTTGATGATTATTTTGCTATTCATTCATAATTCCACGTGATCTCCCAAAAAGAAAACCTCAGAAATTGATTTCCAATAAATCAATCATCCAATCGGAAAAGAAAGATTTATTTCTTCAGCCTCGCTTTTACGTTTCTTTTTGGGGTTCTTTTTCTCCTCTTATTACTCTTTCATTTCTTCTTCTGTCTTTCTTTTCCGTCTCTGTATTAACTAAGCTTAGTCTGGTTCTACTCTATTTAAACTATTAGGTTGCTACACGTGAAATTTCGTTCATTTTCTTTTTACATCAGAGCGAAAGATCTACTGAAATAATTGCATTTTTTGCAGATTAAATGTAAATAGAGATACAATAAAAGCGACTGCCGTCGTAAAAACAGCCCCAAATCAGACCGACCAACCACTCCCAATTGATTGACGTGATCCAACTGACAAGACCTTTACCAACCACAATGTAAATAGAGATATAGTAAAAGCGACTGGCTTACCCCCAAACACAAAAAATCTCAAAAAAGCTTCACTTTTCGGCTTTTTTTTAATTAAAAAAAAGCATTTCCGGTCGGTGGTGGTAGCGTATTTGATGGATTTTCCAACAAGAATGATATTATGTCAGCAATAAAACCCCTACAGTTATCGGATAACAAAATTACAAGAAGAATACATACAATGTCAACTGACATGCAAATTCAGATTAAGTGTGACTTGGAAAAAGATGATTGGTTCTCACTTACACTTTGGTATTTAGTGGCCACTACAAATGTGCTACCGAAAATATTGCACATGAAAGGGCAAACAACAGATGAAGATATCTATAACATATTCAAAACATATGCACAGTCCGCAAGCTATCTGCGATCACCATGGGGCACCAGCAATGGTTGGTATTAATGAAGGAATTGTTTCCCTCTGCAACAAGGTGAGTCCTTTCCTAACTTTATAAAGTGCTTCCGTTTACACAACATAATGGATGTAGCTATTAAATTAATACATTGCATTAGATCAGCGTCTTTTCAATGTCTTACTAGAGGATACTGAAAATAAACAATCAGACATTATCTTACATACAGAAGTACGATGGCTCAGTAAAGGGAAAGTTCTGATTGTAAGCTTAATTGATGAGATAAAAAAATTCTCCAATCCAGAAATCAAACTTTGCGACTCTTGCTGGTTGGTGGATTTAGGTTTTCCCAAATACATCACAGAAAAATTAAATTATTTAAACTTGTAGCTTCAGGGAAACGACAAACTTATAGCTAGAATGATAGGCTCTATGAATTCATTTAAAGCAAAACTTGTGTTATGGATTGTTACGAATAGCGATATCATCCTACTCTTTTAACTATGTGGCATTGGTCAATGCGAAAGTTCACATTGACTGTGAGATTTGTAGGAAGTTGTGTTACATAGGAATATAAATTTGGAACTTGTATATAGGAAAACATGTTATATTTGTATGGTACGAATATTTTCTATAAGATTCTTTGCGTGTTATGTTCATTATCAAGTCCAACTATAGATTTGTCGTGAGTTTACCAAAGACATTTGCATAGGAATAACAAAAATTATAATTATTTAGACTTGTTTAGCATTACTTTTGTGTCTCCGGTGAAAGTTTGAAAATTACCTAAGGAGATTATGTTTCGCAACTGATTTAAAAATGGCGTCGTCTGTGTTTTAAAAGCGGAATTAAAAAATGGTGAGTTATGCCGATCCGATTGTTTGTTGACAGTTTATATGTAATTTACAATTGGATAACTTCTTTATTTTTAAAGATATTTCGATGAAACTTTGTATGAAGGTTGGGGGAGGTATGAGGAATGTGGTGTAGTGAGTTATGTGCGATCCGATTGTTCGTTTACGTTCATAAACAAAAAACGTGTTTTTGTTTCGAAAAATATGTTTAGTTCCAATTGGTATAACCTTTTAATTCTTGGCCAATTTCCTGAAATAGGATAACTTCTTTAATTTAAAATTGTGTTGATGTGGAGTATGTTCGAAAACATCAAAATAAGTTCGGATCTTTATGCATTGTTTCACCTAGGAATGTTATTCATTTTCTTTTGGATTTATCAGTCTTGTTTTGTTTATTTGAATTAGTTTTGTTTTGTCAAATAGTGTTTTTTTCCATAACTTTTGAAATAATGTTAAAAAGTTTTAAATGGTATAAATAGCACTAGTGTACAGTCTTTAAAAAATAATTTAGATAAGTTTAGAATTTATGGAAAGAGCATGAGTTTACAATGATGTGTTTTGAATCTGTCTGGTGAGATTTTCAAGAAAGTCTGATATGTGAATTGTGTTAAATTGTAGATGTTCTTTGTATTTATGTACATTGAATATGTTTTATGGATTTTGTATTTGTTTTGAAGTTAATGTGTAAATATTGTGTATAGTTGGAGATGCCTAAAGGAGCATAATAAATAAATAAATAACAATATAAACAATTTCTAAAAACTTGATGTTTCGCATTAATTTGTTTTGTGCATTATTTTAAATAGGAATTAAATATTATTATGTATGATATTTATTAAATCCAAATATAAATTTGACTTGAAAAGTAAATGGTGTCCTACGCACTACTGGTACCTAAGTGTTCTTCAAAAAGGTTCGGGACCGCTTATCTAGATAAACGCCATCAGAAGGTTGACGCAAGAAAAAAACAATCTCGATAGACGCTATTGTAGGGTTTGCGTAAGAAAAGAACAATCTCTATAGACGCTATCCGGGAGTTGGCATAAGAAAAAACAATCTCGATAAAATAGTATCTAGATATTTTCCTATACCTTTTCCAGGTCAAGTTAAACATTAGAGAGAGAAAATTAAAAATAGAGTAAACAAATCAAAAACTACGACATGCAAATTAAAGACTACAAGCAAATTAAAAACTGCTGCAAGAAAATTAAAGACTGAGGCTAGCAATTCAAAAAGATACAACAGCGAGCAAATTAAAAAATACAGTAAGCAAATTAAAAAATACAGCAAGCAAATTAAAGATTAAAGCGAGTAAACTAAAAAAATAAGGCAGCAATAAAACTGAAATGATGAACATGAATAATAAAATAATTACATTTACTGCTTCAATCGCTGCAATGCTAATTTTGTTAGTTAATTTAATTGAAATTTAAACTGCATTTTTTTCTCACCGAAAAACTCTCATAATGCTGGGTTTTTTATCGTTTGTCATTGAAACGAAACCTAAAATACTACACCTAACTCTAACTCTTAACCTTGGAAAAGGGGGGTGGATCTAACGAATCAAACTTAACATTGGTAATGAACATTTTGGTTTGGTGGTGAGTAACGAGAAAGCCCTAAAATACTCCGCGGTATATTGCTATTTTTTTTTCTTATTTTAAACTTTTCACAGCATTGGCCTCTTAGGGTAATGCCGCAAACATCTGACAACTTGACTTATATGGAAGCCCAACAGATATGCAAGACTGTCCTTTCTCCCGAACGGCCAGTCTAGTGATCCGGAACCCAACTAAACAAGATGGACAGGTTATGGGTTAGAGTTAGGTATTGGATTGTCTATTTCGTGGCGTGGACTAACAATATCATTTGGTGGGTGAGAGTTCGTACTTTAAAATACTGAACTGCAGATTTTGGTGGGGACTAACGAAAAGGACGTATAGATTTTATTTAAAGATAAGTTTAAACTAATTTAACTAAAACAATTAACATTTGCGGCGATTGAAGGAGTACATGTAATTATTTGACTATTCATGTACATCGATTCAGTTTTTTTTGTTGTTGTTTTCAATTTGCTCGCTTTATTTCTTAATTCGCTTGGTGTATTTTTTAATTTGCTTGGTGTATTTTTAAATTTGCTCGCTATATTATTTAAATTGCTCGCCTTAATTTTTAATTTTCTCGCAGTAGTTTTTGATTTGTTTGTAGTAGTATTTAATTTGCATGTCGTAATTTTTATTTGCTTACTATATTTTTTAATTGACTTGCTTTAATTTGTAACTCGCCCCGGAAAAAAGGTATAGATAGACGCCCTCGTAGGGATCGCTTAAGAAAATTTAAAAAATACATAGACACCATCGGAGGGTTGATGTAAGCAAATTACAATCTCGATAGACGCCATCGGAATGTTGGCGTACGAAAATAACAATATCTATAGACGCCATCAGAGGCTTTGGTTTAAGAAAAGAACAATATCGATAGACGCCATCGGAGGGTTGGATTAAGGAAAGAATAATCTCGATTGCCACCATCAAAGGGTTGGCGTAAGAAAAAATTGGGTGATAAATGTGTTTCCATTGATTTTCGGCTCACGTTTGGGACATTGGCCATTTTGAACTTTTATTGAGCCGTCAATTGGTAACGGTGTCCGTTGCCAATATCATGATTGACCTTAGAGCTACCTATTTACGCATTTTGGTATCTCTCAGACCCTTACTTACTGAGTTTTAGGCCAAAGAACACGTGAGGAGCATTTTGAAAATCTCGACATTGGGACATTGTCCTTTTCTATGTATTTTGGGACTATTATGTGGCTATTCTTTGGACCTTGACCAAAATCAAGATCTAGCGCAGGTAAATAGGTTTAGGTCTGGAAATATGGATAGCAATAATGGGGAATTATTGACAGCAGTGGCCAACGACTCACGAACAGCAGTTCAAGTACTTTCTGAAGACTTAAGAAATTCAACAGCGACCATATCACGTCACCTTAAAACAATAGGAAAGGTTAGACAATTAGAAGAATGGGTCCCAGATGTACGGAATGAAATGCTCCATGACATTTCCAGATCCCACACCTCTCCGCTAACTGCGTCTAAGTTTAGAGAATTCGGATATAAAGTCTTGCAGCATCCTCCATATTCACTTGACATTTCTACTACAGATTAACCACAAAAAAAAGCATTTTGAACTTTATATCCGTAATAAAAGCTTCAATATAAGATACTCTACTCTTTACTGAATTGATGACCATTAAACCTAAAGAATTGTGTATAGGTGGCATTTTATCATTATAGGATCGTTGGGAAAA
The DNA here is from genome assembly GCA_006491835.1 of Architeuthis dux. NCBI lineage: Eukaryota > Metazoa > Mollusca > Cephalopoda > Oegopsida > Architeuthidae > Architeuthis > Architeuthis dux. Next base: position 2,109,673 of record VCCN01004310.1, read on the forward strand.
TGTTACTGTTTCAAATTGGTATTATTTTGGTAATAATGTTTCTGTTGTTTATATCATTCTTCATCTTACAATTCACAAAGTGA
>VCCN01004310.1:2224323-2236866 GCA_006491835.1 Architeuthis dux
CCTAGAAGATGCAGGAGAAATCTTGCATCAAGCACTATTATATATATATATATAATCAGTCTGTTCATATCTCTCTCTCTATTTCTCTATCTTTATCTATCTATCAATCACCCTATCTCAGTCTATTGTCTATATATCTATCTATCTCAATTTGTTATTATCTATTAATCTATCTATCACAATCTGTTTATATCTATCTATCTATCAATCTCAATTTTCTCCATATCTATCTATCTATTAACATTTCTTCAATTCCGTGTATAAATATACAAGAATGTTGCCCGTCATATGACGGTTTTTATATCTCAGGAATATACTTTTCCATACGGTTTTGTCATTTTTGGTCATTCATACTTCAGATGTCCCATGACATAACTATATATTTAAGCTGGCTTTTATCACATATGGGTTAGGCAAGCTGACCCAATGCCCACTTTACCCTTGAACTGAGTTGACAGGTAACACCTGTATGTTTTGTGCGTTACAACGCAGCGGACACTGGCTTTTATATCTATAAGAATGGATAGATAACTACACTCCTGGACAGAGAAATGGGCCAAATGTGTATGTATATGGGTTTGGCCCATTGCTCTGCCCAGGAGTGTATGTAAAAGTAATTATTCTCATGACAAACATGTTACATTTATTTTACCTCAGTATTTTATGAGTACATTTGTGAAAATATGATCATTTTGTGGGGATGTCCCTGTTTCATGTGATTTGAAATCTGTGATTTCAGGTGTCCCTAATTGTTGGTCCTGCTTAGAGGTGCATACATTTGTCCATGACCAAACACAGACTCTGGCAGATACACTTCCACCCTGTTAAACGACCGACCGTAAGATGTATTTATTGTGATTTCAAAGGCTGGAAATAAGAGGAATTGCCTACAATTAAGCTGAAAATGTAGGTTCGTCGCACTAGGAGCCAAATAAATGCATGGTATGAAAAGTATTAATCTCCTTTATTGTTGCCAGATAATATTTCCGCATGAAGAAGCTGAGTGTGAGTTTCTTTAATGATGGTTCCATTCACTAAACCTTTCCGTGGATTGAGGTTACGTACTAACATCGTAATACAACCAACTATCACTTTCATAAATATGAGGTGGTATGCTGGATGGAAGATTTATAGCAGTCTGATCATCATTATCGATAATAAAATCATCGCTTCTGTATTCTTTTGTTGTTGTTTTGTTGTATGAGCAGCAGGATTTCATTGTTAAATCTCAATGCATGTTTATCTTTGGTAGTGAGTATAATCTATGTTGATAAATCAGCGATTTGCTCATCATTGTTGATGTGATTAAATCCTCATAAATGTTGATCACGCTATCTGTATTGGCAACCATTCTGTTTGCAATAAGAACTACGCTATCATAAAGTCTGGTGCTGTAAATTGAAATTCCATTACCAATGCACAAAATTCATTTGTCAAATTAATCGTGTCGAGAAGTTATTATGTTTACTGTGAATTGTAAAGCTTCCACATATTTCTACAATGAGGAACTTTGATGCCTGATTCTATTATATCGGCATTGTTGTCTCTCGGAATAATATTAGCTGTCTAGTGGAAGTCACCACCAAGTAACAATACCTTTTCACCAAATGGATGAATATTCTGCATAATGTCTTATTGAAGCTGGTAAATTATATGCAGTGCAGTACTTGATTAATCATATGCTCCGTTAATGATGTTCAGAGATGCATCATGAATATGCTGGGATTCGTAAGATGTTATTCTCATTGAATGAATTTGATGTTCCTACTGTTGGTACCGGAAGTTTAAAGCTGCTGTGATCAGTTCGTCTTCCCTTAAGCAAATCAGCGGCTATTCCAGTTGTTGCAAATCGACGAATAGTCTGACCCCACCCGCGTATCAAACTCACCAGCTTGTTGTAAATCCATTTAGAAATAAAAGAAATTCTTTGTGTTTCCTAATCATCAATAGAAGGAATTATTCTCTTAAAAACGGTTCTCTGTCTGTGATTAAGAATATTCTTTCTTCAGCATCTTATTGTTCTTCCAACATATTCCTTTCACGAGCATAATTAACTATAGGACCTGGATCCGGTAGTCCTAATATTGTGCAACTAAGACTATGCAATCGCAATCTACTGCAGAGATTTTCAACAGCAATCTATCTTGAGTAGATTTGTTGAAAGTCTTCAATAAATGCAGTTTCATACAGTCGATACAGCTCTACTGTATCTTTTGAATCGTTACATGCGCATATTAATCCGTAGGTTTGCCTCAATAGAAATGGCATTTTAACACTTCCTCTAGACATTTCATCCACTCATGATCATAAGTAAGCAAGTTGTGTTTGTCTGCTGCTTTCTGAAATTACAGTTCACAAATCTCTAAAACGTGGAATGTTCGTAGTAGACGAAGATGATACATTTCAGTATCCCTTGGGATGACAGAAAAATTCTTGGTATTATCTTGTTCGCATCCTGTTTCCTACTTTTACATTGACATGTTATTCTGTTGAAAACGTAATGGTAGTGGTCGAGCGTTTTTGTTTAGTTTAAACCATACTGTGAGCTGGCTTTCTCTTGTTTGACCTATGTCTAGGACTTGTTCTTTACCTTTATTAAAGTGAGCTGACTGTTGTTGATCTAGATGCACAGGAATCGTATCACCGAACGTGACATATACATTTTGCTTTTTTAATAATCTCCACATTGCTTCTGGGACACTCACATATCTGTCATTAAATATCTAGCTGGTTCGCCATGAACAATACCATGTTAGTGTTCATTCTGGCCAATTTCAAGATTTACACTATCGTAAGGCTTACACACACACACACACACACACACACACACACACACACCGCACATATTGAATGGAGAAAGAGCTTTCCACATTGATATATCAGTTGTATTTAAAGGTTAACTGTGTATTATATGGAATGACAACACTTCTGCCTTGAGCTATTGTAACTTGCCACCTTCTGCATATCGGATATTTATCCACATTATTATATTTTCTCCTTATATTTATTTTAGATGTTTATGTACATTTGCTATCATCGATATATGGTGCTATCATCTCGGCATGGTCCATGCATCGTTCACCTTAGCACCATTTCATTAAGTATAGGCTCTTTTTCAGGACCACGAACTTCAGCACAAACTATCTTATCTGTATCATTGGGGTCAATCCTAGCATCTTGTTCTAAATAAGATGATTAAAATATGAGAATGAGGGAGGCCACCTTTTTGAAATTCTATTGAATAACAATGCGCCAATGGTTTAGCAATATTGAGATTTCTAATGACATAATCCATCAAGTTACTACGCTTCATGTTAAATACCCTAGCTACCAAATTTGATCTATCAGATGTCTGTTGTTCGGGAAATAGATTATTCCTTATTTCTGGCTAATTTGAGTCAGAAGTCATAGTAATGAATAAATCAGGCTTTCTATATTTTCCCACTATGGCCATGGCATCATGGTACCTTTTCTCATGTTGCGTGGAGAAGCTTGAAAAGATGAAAGAAGTTATTACCGTTCGACCTACTTGTACATCGGCATTGTTGTCTAGATTAGCTAAATGGTCAGCTAATCCTCTATACTGCTCGACTTTAAGCTTTCGTCGCTGTGAACATATATAGTTCACGAAATCTTGCCTCAACCTGGAGGTGAGAATTCACATGCCACTGCTGGAAAAGTTTTCCACCATGCAAATTGGATTGAAATGTTGCCTGACTGTTGTTTGTGCAACCTTATATTGTAGCATACTAATTTTCTTACGTCAAAGATATTTCCTTCCCTGTTTATCTGCATATTTGGCTGCCATCTAAGTTCTGCGAATAGGTAAAATAAGACATATGCCATTGGGTCTAAGTTTGGACTAAGTATATTTGAATTAATCACAGAACTAACATCAATGCGTGAAAAAAACGAAAAACGTTTCCAAATGGTGGTTCTCTATCTTCATTCCTAAATATCATGGCCACTTCTTCAACGGCAGAGAAGTTGTATCGCCTTCTGTCTGAATTCCTATCTCTCCTAAATACCACGTTCACCATTGGTAACTGTCTATTTACTACTCTAGCTTGGCCTTCATCTTCGTGTTCTACTTCTCCTAATGCTTCATATGCTTTTGCATATATATTATTTTGTTTTATCAAACGTTCTAGATTTTGTATTATTTCGTTGACACATCTTTGATTAGATATGTTATTTATTCTAGGTTGATTTGCTTCTATGGAATCTACAATATAGAGTAGTGCAAATTGATGTCGCTCAACATCATTTGGGTGCATATTAGACATACGATGATAGATTTGACCATGCAATATAAAACAATAAGAAACATGTCGAGTTGGGTCATCAATCTGTGCACCTATGTGCGCAAAGGAAAGAGCTGAATTACACGATCTAATGTTGTCTTTGAAGTTTCGATTGTGTGTATGTTCCCGATCGCTCATTAATTCATGCAAATATTGAGGGACATCCGGCTCTTGCTGTAACAAAATATTACCCTTGTGACAACAGTTAATAAATTTACCATCAGTGGGATGTTCTGGTAAAAGGTTGAATGAACCACAAAACTGGCAAACAATTTCCATTCTCCACAACTATGTTGTTGATGTTTACTTTCTTGAAATGTATCATTATTTACTTTATCCTGCCTTCAAACTATTCTGCAAGTGGCAATCCTCTGTATTTTCCTTCTCATCTTCTGTCGTTGGGATGCGCTTTAATGCAGATTCTTGTGCGCTTTGTTCCCGTCTATGTTGATAAACTTTGCAAATATGAACCTCTAAGTTTCTCTTCTTTCATCGGTTTCAAGGCTTTCATTTACACTATATCTGCGTACACGCTCAGTAGTTAGTTCTTTCTTCCTTGCTGGATTCATCTAGTGACTGTGCCCTTATCTCTTGCCTTCTTCCTGTGGAATTAGGGTTATCTTCTGAATCAATCATGTCTCTTTGTTTTCTCTTGTTAGTTGAGTTTCCAATGTTTAGACGTCTCACATTGCATGTATTCTGACTCCATGGAAAACGGTTTTTTGTTTGAATGTAAGTTATTTAATAGGAGAGCAAATCCCGTGTGATTTTGAATGAAATTATTGAAAATGACACATCAGAAATGACAAAAATAAGTGGTTCAGAAAATGTGAGGGCATTATTAGGCCTTCATGCTCTTTGAGGCTGCTATGTTACTGGTTGTTTGGCTAAAAAGGGAAACTTCAAGACTTCAGATAAAGAAATCCTAGATGATCAACCACACCCAAATTTGCCAGACTCATCTCGTTTTGGATGGGAGATGACAGGGCACAAATACACTCCAGTTATGTGTGTCCTTCTTTAATTCAGTTAGTAAGATGCTGTATCAAAGACGATGTGCTAATGTTTGGCGAAAACATATTCTGAAAATCTTCATCCGTTTCCGAAATACACTAAAAATGAGGTAATCCTTGCTTATACGGAGGTAAAATAACGTTGTTTGTATTCTGTGTTTAACTACTGTATTGTACATCCGTACAAGTAAGGATAAAAAAACACTATAATTCCCCAACCATTGAAAGATCACCACACTGTAATAAATCTTTAAATAATGTTTCTATCTCCATGAATTCCTGAGTTATTGAGCTTCGAAAAGCGCGACGAACGTGCCGGGTCGGATCGTTTTTTCAAATCTAAATGAATCTTCAAAACACATGTTATTGAAGGGTGAAAACTGCAGCTTCTATCTTTAATAGTTTCTGAGATATGTTACCAATACATTTGACAATAAATGAATGAATAGTTATTAATCGTTTTTGTTTCTTTTTTATGCTGAACAAATTACTTCCCATGCAAATCCCCCCCCCCAAAAAAAAAACTAGTTATTGATGAAAATTCGAGTGAGTCTCCATAGCGGCGTACATTTTGGACCAATGACCTCACAGAGACAATTGTATCCCACAATTTCAGCAAAAACACTTGGTAGTCCATGTTAGTAGACCATATTAGCAATGTATTCCCGGTAGTCATTCCATATCATAACATCTTTGCAAATATTAAATATGCACATAGTTCTGTTTTTAGAATAAATACATTAAATAGTAATTATACCGTAGCCTCAATCAGGCTGAAATATGTAAAAGAATATCAGCATCCTAAAAATATGTATTCCATACTATTGTAAGCAATATATTTTTAAAAACCATTACACAAGATAAATGCTACTTTTTCACTATGTTCACAATTACAAAATCAATTATTGCATGGCAATGAACAAAGGGTAGTAAATTCAGTAAAATAAGTCTTTCGCACTTTAATAACAACCATAATTCTTCCGCTAAAGTGTCCCAATGTATTACATTTTTATATAGAAACATAAACCCTTGCCATTTTTATTAACCTCGGAAATCCAGCAAATTATAGTTATTATATTATTAAAATATATATTTTTTTAAAAACGACCTACTTAATTGATACTTCTATTTTAATTTACTTTATATCAAATGATAAAATGTTTATATTTTTTGCGGGAATATTTTAGGGTTATATACGCAAAATATGAAAGGTATATCTGAACAAAATCATGGCATGTCGTGTTTTGTGGTTTTATTTATCTGGCTGGCTATCTATGTATGTAGGCATTGTATAAACATTTACTATTATGTCTAGAAAAAACTTCCCCCTTAATAGGTTTTTAGTGGGAGTTCAATTTACAATGTAAGCTTACGCTAAATTGGTCACTTAGTTCGTGTTCAGCAGCATTCACGCTTGTTTTCTTTTTTGGAAATTCAGGCTTTTTTTTTTAGTGATAACAGCCCAATAAAAACTGAGAGAAATGTAACTCATTCTTTGATCACCCTATTTCCCATTTTTTTAATTGATCACCCACAACATGGCATGCTGACAAAAGACGTTGGTCACGTTATGCTTTCTATTGGGCGACTAGACAGACCTGTTTTATATTTATTTAGAAACACAAATCCTTGCCATTTTGATTAACCTTACAAATCCAGTTAATCCTAGTTACTAATATAAAATGTTTCTTTAATTTTCTCAGCTAGCCGAGAACGACTACTTTCCCACACGGGTTAACCGGGTTTCCTTGACATTAAAATCCCCTTCGTCATCAAAAATCGATATCATTCTGCTGAGAGCCCGGCCTCGGTTCTTCCCTTAGGAACGATCTTTGCTAACAATAGAAACTATTGAAGACAGTTTAATCCACGTTACGTGACTGCCAACATCCAAAGACCTATCGCTTATTTGCCTAAACGGCATTACATCTGCAGTTAAATCCACGGTAAAGCCTATCCACGTGCTTCTGGCAAGGGCACAAAAGGACCTTTGGTTTTCTTTTTCCGACACATGGCCTTTTCTCTCTATTGCTTCCTCCGCTTCGATTACTTTTATTGATGAGATGACCAACACATTTCGTAGGGATGGCCGGCAGGTGCTTCACAAGACGGATTCTTTACAGTTTGAGCTGAAAGAAATACGCCTACCAAATTGCCATACTGAATCATCAGAAGTAGGTACCCCAATCATCTATCACACATATTCATCTTATTAGTATTAACGAGTTGCTTCATCTTTTTTGTCTGCCTCTTGAACTCACATCCAATACTTTGCCATTAATCTACCGAAGTTATCAGGCAGCTCAGGCAGCATTTTCATCTTGTAGTCTTTCTGCCACTTCGTTGATAAAATGAAGCAGAAAAGATTAAGAAACACGTCAAAACAACAAATTAAAATCTATAGAATGATGAAAATACTTCATTTCAGAATCTTAAATCAATGTTAGTGTGCTACTACTACTACTACTACTACTACTACTACTACTACTGCTGCTGCTGCTGCTACTACTACTGCTACTACTACTGCTACTACTACTGCTGCTGCTGCTACTACTACTGCTACTACTACTACTGCTACTACTACTACTGCTACTACTACTGCTGCTGCTGCTGCAACTACTACTACTACTACTACTACTACTACCACCGTCCATTAGTTCCATTTGCAGAAAAGCAATAGGGAATGCACAACTGTTTAGTGTGAGCCTGTCCATTTTTCGCGTCTTGTGCAAGGTTTTCTAGTAAGGAATCGCACCACTCAGGTCTGCTGGCTTTCCTCTAAAGAATAATAGGATTTTTTTTACATCGTAACATCTGCTATAACTTGTATGAAACTAACATCTGCTAGCACTTCTATGAAATTATCTTCTTGACCGATATTTTTGAAATACACAAACACATCCTGTTTAGGAATATCATACAACAGTTGTCTAAACCGCCTTGTTACAGAACATGTTATCACAAAAAGAATGATAGCTAGCACAATTCTAGAGGCAACAATCATGTTTTAACAGGCAGCAAAGTATATATCACATGCTCATCGTAATAAATAATATTGTTGCTAAGTATAGGTTCCTAGTTTGCTACCAATCAGATATTCGAGCTGTTAAAATTATCATTCAATCGGAACACCGTCATCATCACCTTCTTCCGTGTTATTGCATGTCTATACTCGACACAACATAAGCCATCTAACACTTCAGTCCACTCTTCCGACAAGAACATTGGTTTAATCCGCAAGGGTTATTGCCAGTGGATTTGCATTTGCACCAAATAAATAGAAGTACCTTGGTTGGGGCTACATCTAGGTCAGTCATCACAGGGCAAAGAGTGTCATGTTCTATCCTTCAACTCCATTCCCTTGTTTCTAGACTGTCATTATTTAAATCAGTCTACTTTACAACCTGGATATGAACACGCAGGCTATGGTAGTGTGCTGCACGTTCAGTTGGAGGCAATCTTTCTGGCTCAACTCTGTTCGACTTTGTCATCATTGCCATGTACCTTGCATATCACAGAGATGTCAGTGTATCCTGCTTAGTCCTACCATACAGTAGACAGAATAGTCGATGACCAGCTTCACCAACTTTCTCTGCAGCAGATTCTCGTTCACTGATTGTTTTTTTTTTTTCAGCCACGTTTTGTACCACTAGAGACTTTTTCAAAATTGTCATTTTCATTTTCATTAGTTGCATCTTTTCAAGAGCAAAGGTTGCTGAAGTTATGTCGCAGCCACTCCAAGCATGTATGGGCCTACGAATGGGCCTACGGATGACGGTATAGATCTGTTGGCCTATTTCATTCTAAACATGTCTGCAAGCCGTTTTTGTCTGCCTTCTTTCTTGATGGAAATCTCGGCCATGCCATTTTCCCAACGATGTAGCAATATAATGAACACATCAGTATCTTCTGCCACAACAGTGACATTCTGACCATTGCTAGAAAATTCCAGTGCACTTGATACAATTATAGTGTCTGCATCACCCCTACTTATCTTGACACAATGGCTAATAGCCTCAAGGTGCATTACTAAAAGCCTAATTAATTGTGTTTTGTTCTGATCGTTGGCAAAGAACGCTACTTATGTATTTGTGCGTTTTGAAGAGATCACAATAACTGCCGATACTTTTCCATTCTGACAACGTCTCTGCCCGTGATCTTTGGTTGCGTGCTCTTCATAGCCATCAAACAGGCCACAACATATTCCATATTTTATGAGAAAGGAACTGTACTATTCCATGACCTCTGCATATGATACATTCCTTTTCCATATGCAGAGACAGTAACCATCAATTACAATCATACTTTGGGATGGTAACGGGGTACCATACTTCAATATAATATTATTCAGGTCAGGTTTCCTCACGAAGGTGTCCTTGAACAATGGTTGGAACTGCTGTCATCTCATGTGCAAAATAGATTAGGATGTCCTCATTTCTCGTCGTGCCAAAGCTGTTCAGCGGAGAAATGTTTCGTCTTTTTCTTTTTGCTGACCACTAACTTCACTGCTACTCAATTACTCCTCCACTTGGCTTTAGTATTAAAAAGAAATATGACTCGGGTTATAAATAAAGAAAACAAGCAATAGAGTGATTGTGAGTGATCAATAATTAATATTTTACTGGCAGAATAGGGTGTGATTTGTATGAGATGAAAGCATTGCAAATGACTTTACATTGAACATCATCAATAAATAGATTGTTAATGGTCAGCAATTAATAAAAGCGTCACTAACAGAATATGGCTATTATATGTATAGATGTAAACGCATTGCTAATGATTTTAAGATAGAACTGCATTGAAATGGTGTTACTGACAGCAGTGTTACATGAATTGTTACTAACAGCATTGGGCTATTATATGTATAATGTAAATACTTCGCTAATGATTTTACTTTATGAAAACATTGCAAATATTTTGACTTCAGAAATGCAGAAATGCATTGTGAATGATTTTTATATTAGCATAGTATCCGTAAAAAATGACCGGATTATTTACGTATGGATCGGCAATTCTATGTAGGATTAGAGTATATGTGCGCTCTGCCTAGGATCAATATGTTGCTCCCCGACCCTCTGCTTAGAATCAAAGTATAGTATCTGTGCGCTCCAGCGGAAGTTTCGAACAGAGAAATAAAGAAAATGGGATTGTCACTGATCGGGAATTAAGGAAAGCTTTACTGGAACAATAGGACTATTGTAATTATAATATTTGTAACTTTTCTGTGCTGGTTGATATTTTTACAATTTTTATGGTTGCTGACGTTTCTCATAGTCAATAGTTACTAAGCCTAGCTTAGTAAGACATACTGTTAATTATTTACCGATAGTCGCTCTAAATTATAACTTGGCTCAATGAAAAGATGTTTCAAATAGTGGCTAAATCACCCAATACTATTAAAAACGAGCAGCATCTCCTTGAGTCTAATTTGTAAAGACAACATATTTTGGTTACTAACTTCAGAGACGCAGGTCTCAATATTTAAACTTATAAGATAATATTTGCTATCCAATATATATTTGTGTGCTGTTGTGGCCCAGTAAAGGTGGGGTGGTTTTATTTCCACCATATTATTTTGATAGCACTTTAGACGACCTCGGTTTATGAGAAAGTTGAATTGTAAACTTACTAATCTATAAGCATCATCGTATTATTAATGGAAGCGACTTACGTACAGTTTCAGGTAGGAACAGAGATGGAATGACAATCAAAATTAAGTTTCCATATAACCTCGTGTATACGCATTCAGTTGCACATAGAGCTTCTACCATAACGTGACAGTTAGCAACATTGTTCCACAGACCAAGTTTACTGAGCTCGATTCTCATTCGGTGTCTAACTATTGTGCCCTTGTGCCAGACTAAGTTACACTCGATTAATGTTCTAGGCCCTACACGATGGTTGAAATAGTTACGTATTTTCCAACGGTGCTAGCAATGATTGTTCATGCTGATTCTCAAGGCATTTTCTAATTAGAAGATACATTTGGTACATGTTTTATTAATTTATTTTGCAAGTTTCTTGAAGAATTAACATTTCTTGTTTTTTCTTTTTGGTTTTCTTTCTCTTCCAGACATTCCGCTTATGTAGCGAAATCGATTCTCACTACACAAGCGTATGGATGTGTGAGACCAGCTTGCAAAGCATTGCATCCAACTATAGGTATTTAATCATCTTAGTTTAGTCTGGAACAATGTTAGTGTAGTGAGTCACCCATTAAGGATAAAACACACGACACTAGTGAATAGGTGTGAGCTTGCTAGCCATTGAACTAAACCAGGCAGCCATGTCAAATGTGTGGAAACTATTCTCCGTATCTGCAAAACCCAGATGATTCGTTGGAAGTCCAACGAGACGAGATCGCAACGATAATTGTCATTCGAAGTGATACTCTGATTGGGTTAATATATTCTCGGCACGGTTAGGTGATTAACTGCAATATACAACTGCAAGGCCAGTTCAACTCCATGAACATCAAAGGTAACTTTTCATAATGGGAAAAATGAACAGGCAGGATAATAATAAATTATAAACTTCGGGTGTTTTTCTACAATACTTTTCTTCCCGTGTCCCGTACTATCGATATTTGACTAACTATTTTTAAAGAAAGAAGAAAGGGAAAAAAAAAGAAAAGTATTCATCATATTGTTTAGAACTCATTATGATTCAAAAAGGTTTAAAGCAGAAATGCTGATTCTCCCAAAAGCTTGCTATTACAATTAGACGAAGAATAGTCCAATCAGAACACGAGACTCGCCAATCGACATATTTGCATTTAGTACGCTTCTTGTCTTCTGATTGGACAATCCTTCTTCTAATTAATGTTGCTGACATTCAGGAGAATTGCCATTCATCTACGGAATAAACTAAAATTCCAAGAGAGATAACGTTGTTGGAAACCCTTCAAATTCACTGTAATCTTTTTATTATTTATTAATAATTTTGAATTATTAATTATTCTCGCGTCTTGTTAACTTCCTGGTTAAATTGTCGCCAAATCTTCAGCTGATCTGACGTTAGTTATACATTAGTTATACATGTTATTAATTGAAATGGTATTATGTGCTGTTATGCTGTTCCGCAATTCGATAGTAATGAACTCATTCCACAATACAAACTCCATGAACGCTGCCGCATGTCGAAGTTGATTAGAAACAACAAATATCTAAGAGATGTCTGATAGCCAGAAACCCTTTGCTCGGATGGACGGACGCACACACGCACAC
>VCCN01004310.1:2293520-2307940 GCA_006491835.1 Architeuthis dux
AAAGTTGGAACCTTATAGTCAATAATGGATAATGGTGCTGTAGAATTGTTGTATGTAACCCCAACTTAGTGTACCCATTTAAAAAGATGGTAATAGGGTTGCCACTAAGATATAGTCTGAATATATCCTTTTGATTCTCTGGAAATATTTCGTTTTGCGCCCCCCACCCCCCGGAAAATGGCAGCGGACGCCCATGCATGTATTCTTTTTTTTTCAACAAGTTCCTGACATGCCCAGACAACAGAAGCAGAAAAAATATTTAGAATAAAATCATTCTACTTGCACTCAATGTTTACTCAGGTGGCAGTTATCTAACACAATCTGTAATGAATCAGCTTCTTTGGTAGCAGAGAGTAAACGAAAGAATCTGTCCATTAATTAGTGGTATTTCTAATCTATTCTAATGTTAAGCGTGCCATTGGAGAGACTTACCGACATATTCACGTCATACTGGGTGGGGCCCAACCCGTGGTTGAGGTACTATTGCATAGACAACCAGCACCACTTGTCGGTGTTAGAGCCAAAGTATAAATATAGGATATCAAATTCTGATCTTTCAAGCAAGAAAGGCCGTCCAACTTGGAAGAGAGGTGCAACACTCACTCTCATTTGGCCTTGTACCGTACTAAGCAGAAGAAAAATTACGGTGAAATGGACCTAGCTGGGATAGTTGTGTTTTTCCCCCCCAACAGGTTGGTTTTCGAGGAGAGGTAAAAGTGGGAGTTTTGAATGTTGATTTTCACGGCCGGCCAGCCAGCCAGCCTTCCTCACTTGGAAGTCTTGCCCAACAACCTTCTTATCCTCATTACTTCAAAGTTAGCATTCTGCCATACCAAGATAAATTTAGTAAATATCTAGATTTCAGTTAGCAGAGACTTGCAAAGACGTTCATTTCCGTTAAGATAAGGAACACAAATCTATCATGCGATCTTTCCTTGTCAGAAGTGTAGTCATCCAAGTAAGACTAGCTTGCGCCATGGTGAGGGGAGCTTTTTTGCAAATAGGTATGTTAACTAAAACTAACACTCAACTAATTATTAATCTTTTTACTAGTATTTCTTTCATCTTATCATCTTATCGCAACTCTCAGACCGCCATTCTACGGTAGTTAGTAAGCAGCATGGAAATATTATAGTGAAAAGTAAAATAATTTCTCAAGAACCGTTGATCCAAACAACTTCAAACGCGACACTACAATGCCTCTGACTAATATATCTGGCGAATGTCAACTTCGTGCAATGGTCAGTTGTTAAGTAATCTTGGTGCGTGCGCGCGCGCACGGGGACACGCACACAACCCAGTAAAAGGCAGCTTTGGAATATAAACGTCTGTAATTCTTGCCAAACCCGCATAAGATTAGAGTCGTGTGAATAGGCATACTACGTGCGTGGAGTATTTCTGAACACTTACAATGAGCATCATCTCGTTAAGATGTGGATAAGGATGTTATGAATTTGGATTTGCCATATTTTTGCTAGGTTAATAAACGGTAATGTAGATTCCGGAAACTATTAAGAGAGATTGCTGGTTGGTGAGATAGTTGCGTATCCATGCATTAAATAAATTGTTGAGAATATCAATTAAGTTAAGACAGGTCTATTTCTGGCTGATATAGGTGTGTATTTCCCATTAGTGATAGTGGTTGGTGTTAGAGCTTAGGTAGACAGCTAGGACTGCGGATGCCGATTTCCCAGGAGAAAGCACTACCTTACAATCTTCCTAACCGCGTAAAAAAGGCTAATGACAGGGCAAAATAGACTACACTAGAAATTTGTTCTGCATCATGAGTTTGCGGAGAATGGCGCTACAGTGGGCGTCCTAATATTATCAAGATTGCCGTAGTCTAGCACAAGACTAGTTGGAACAGAGTGAGTCTCGAACTCAATAACACTCGCAAATGAGATTGCTAAGGTAGATGCTCCTGTACGTTTATTTTAACCCTGCCAGCTTTAAAACCAAGGGAGATAACTTGTCCATTATCGTGAGAACCTCAGCAAAAATGCATGCATATGTTTTAACATACCCACTGTACAAGAAATACTTATTTTCAAATTCTCAACATTGCGGTAATATGGCCAATATGATACTGTTGCATGCGAGTGTGTTCAGAAATTTACCAGTCCCACCGGTTCTACCGACCCACTGACCCTCCCCTGTATGTGGGATGGGGAGGCGCTGCTCCAGGGATTAGACACGCTTCAAATTATGCCAGGTCTTGCCCAAAGACAAAACAAGGCTGATCCCTGACCCAAAAGGCCGGAGATCAAGCAGATCACGGAAATATGGTTTGAACATAAGCTGTAGCAGATGTTAGTTTGTTTTTTTTTCGGAATTGAGGGAACGGCAATCTTCCCCTCACTTAAGGTTTTTTTATACGAAAAAAAAAAAGAAAAGGCGAAAAGCGAAAATAGCCCTCAGTGTTTGTTTTGCAGCGAGCCGTTATAGAGGTAGCGCGCTAGTTCCTCCTACACCCGTCTACCCCAACTTTCGATGACTCATCTTAACATCATTTTGGTCTGGGAACACTCAAAATATATTTTTCATGTGTTGCTTCTTCGCTTTACGCCATTTCAGCTTACGAAAGGTTTTTATAGGAAAACAACTTTCATATATCGGGGAAACCAGTAGAAGTTATTTTCTACGATTCCAACTTCCATGTAGCCGCCAGCAAAATATTGTATTTAAAGATGGAGGAAAAGACTTATGTCGATTTGAGTGAGACAAGAAAAAAAAGAAAAAAAAAAAAAAAAAAAAAAAAAAAAAAAAAAAAAAAAGTAGTCTTCGAATCTTTCCCCATAAAACATCTCTTCATTTAAGGTGGCGCTTGCAAACCCTACTATATTAATAACTTCTCACAAAGTCTATTAAAAAGCCGGATTTATTCAAGTAGAAATGCTTTCTATTGAAATGGTTTACTCATCTAAAGTTTATCAATCTGAACTATTATGACATGATGCAGTTTAAATAAAAGGTCCTAGTTCACTCACGCTGCCAATTAAAATTATTGAAGTGTTCAAAAGCTGTTTTGCATATGATGCTAGCTATTATTTTAAAATGTACTAATTTAGAGGAAAAAAAAACAACAGCCGATATCTAATGCATATTCGTTATAAGAAGAAAGGAACGCACGCATGCGCAAAAACGGCAGTTTATTAAAATGGCGCAAAAATAAAATTATTCAATGCGCAAGACTGATTAAAGGGTGTGCAACAGTGCGATTCAATGCAGCCAGGGCCTGTGAAAGGAGATTCAGGCAACGCCCCCCCCCCGTGTTTCTTGGGTAAAGCTAACATAGCACATAAAAACAGGATAGCTAAAGTATGAGGATGTTTGTGCAGTGTGTGGGGAGGGGGCCCAAAGACAGCTTTGCACCACCTTATAAAATTCTTTTCGGAATGCTGCGTATATAAATTGGGATTTTACCTTCAAATAAGCATTCCGTATCGACAGAGCATAAAGACAACGTATTTAAAACTTAATTGATCTTAAGTCACGTACACAACGAATATTACATGCCGCGTTTCGATCGATACAGGCAGAAGAGAAATGTCCGGCTACCTAATCATACATTGCCCTTAAACGAAGTCAGTAAGATTATGTAAACTTGCGAATACTCGCGCTATAATAACAGAGTCAATGAACAGACAAAATATAATATTTATATTTTGTAAATATAGCATGTTATTTTACTGTAAAAAAATACAGAACGCTTTCATTTCAGATCGAAATCTTTAGAGTTAGATAAAACTAAGCACTGATCCATGATATATACACACACACACACAAACATTTTAAAGGAAATCGCAGACTACATAATCTATCAAGGTTTTAAACTCCTTTCGTGCGTAGTTCAAAAATTAGAACCAATTTATCAAACAGTCAAATTAGTCTCCCCAGCGCCAATGTTAAAGAGTCTTGTTAAACTAAAGAGAAATAAAAATATTCAGACTTCCCAGAAGGGCAGTTACAAATAAAGACAAAGTTACCAACCCGTTTACTTTAAACATTGAAATAGGAATAAGTGGTAATAGTTTTAAAGAGGTTGACTATAGAACTCAGGTTCTTCCAGTCTTAATAGCGTGTTAAAGATTTTCGTTGCGATTTCAAAGTTTCCCAATAGTTATATTTACCATTACGTAGATTTGAAAGTGCCAGGAGCAACCAAAATAAAATCACCAAGTCGATATCTTGTAAAGTGAAGAAAATACAAAGTTTTCATTAGTTAAAGTCTTTCGAGGAGGTCTCGGTGTCTGTTACTAGCCTCGTTGATAAAACTCAGTAAATATAAACTTAAGTCACCTCGTACTATTGGAGTTAATGTTTTCCATCAACAATAAACGTTGATTGTAATGGACTCGAAGTATGGAAAAAGAAAAAAAAAAATCAGCATTCGCAATCCTTGTATGCGAGCTGGAATACTGACCCTTGTCACAAGTAGGAAATACACACAAACCAGGTACTCTGTCCCTCACAAACATCCCTAAGAGCAAAAGTTATTCCATCGCCATCTAAAAAAAAATAAAGACTACTTATATAAAAACGTTAGTGTTTTTCCTACTCTGAATGAAAGTTGAAGTAGTTAGCAAAAGCCGTTGAGAAACAGTGTCGAACTGAAGTAACTTTAAAAGTAGTAATCCTAAAATGCGTAGACATCCTGAACGACTTGAGGAATTGTTCAATTGTTTCTATTTGAAACAGACGGACTCTCTTGGGTTAAATTTTATCACCCGACAAACTTAATATTCAGCTACTGGGGATTCTTAAAAATCTTTTGTCCCAAATGCCTTATGAAAAGGAAAATGCTGAGTTGTAAACTTTCAATCCTACTTTTGCAAGCAGATCAAAATTAGAATAGAACTATGAACAAGGCACGGAGCTTGAAGGACAAAGCGTTTGACATGGACATATATTCAAATTGGCAACAGCATTGGGATCCTGCGATACAATCTTACATATTAAAAACAAGTCTTTAAAATTACCCAGTGTAAGATCAAATACGAAAAATAGATGTGGAAATAAAGTTCATGCTAAACGTTGCCCAATAGTTACATGATTACGCAGTGTATAACTACTCATTAAGTCTACATGTAAACCGAGTCGGTTTTGATTCTAATATTGTTTAGAGTTTTCGGTAGACAGCAGTTAAATCGGCGCACTTTAACGTGAACCTGCTTCGGATTTCAGGAGTCAGTCTGCACTTGCCACTTTTAGTGCCACAAGCAATTACTACTAAAACCTTTAAGTGTAATGTATTAATGGCTACGTTTAGCCTTGTAAAAATGCCAGGAGAAAACTAAAATGAAATCACCAGGTGAATCTTTTAAAGTAGAGAATACAAAGTTTTGTTAAGAAAAAAAAAAAAAAAACAACTTTCGATTGAAATTTATAGCAATGATGTCTCGGGGGGAGTCTGTTACTAGCCTTGTTGATAACATGAAATTAATGACGTTTCCGATTACTCTTCGAAGTCAATAAAAACTTAAGCGACCTCGTACAATTGGAGTTAGTGTTTGCCACCAGTCGACAAAAATTAGAATTTTGGCAGGCGCGATTATGTAGATTCTATTGAAGGATAGATAGCTGTAGAAAACGTCGGTAAAGGAATGTTGAGTTTAAGTTTGAATATCGAAGAGCTTCGAGATTGGACAGCAGAAAAAAGGATGTGTAGTTTTAGAACGGTTTCAGTCGACCAGGAACTCGGTGGACGCTCGAGGAACGCTTCCAGATTCTCAGAAAGGTTACTGGTTTTTCTCTTGAACCAGTTAACGGAACGCTGTAAGGAAGCGCCAGCAGATTTCACGAGGTTTTGTTCTGCGTAGACTAGAATCTTCATACAGGCAATGGACAGTCGAAACTGTTCTCGCTCAGGAATACTTGTCGCCGTTTCATTTTGGTATCTGAACCGTTCAGCATACTGAGCAATATGGTCTAGTATTTCAGAGCGGAGAAAGATCACGTCCAGATTGTGTACAGTTCCACTTCTGATGTAGATAACATGGCGCTCCGTTCTCGTAAGAACGTTTGACGTTTCTCTAAGAGTTTGCTTGAAGCGGGCTTTCAGGTTCGGGGTACAGTAAAGAACGGACGTAGATAAATAGGACCACACCTGGCTTAGAAGGTCTTCTTCAGTAACGCAGAATGTTTGACTGTGGAGCAGGACTTCCATAATAGCAAGTTCAATCACATCTGCCGCGTCGTGTACAGCATTTTCCAGTCTCATAATACGCAGGCCCTGTTGCAATTCTCTCATGCCTAGTTCACAATTCTGGTTCGTTGTTGAAATCAAATTTTCGAAATATTTGTACGGGATTCTGTTCTTCATAAAACTAGCCATGACGTAAACTCCTTATTAGCTGCCGTAATTTTTTTTTTTTTTTTTTTTTTTTTTTTTTTCTGCTTTAAAAATCTTTTTTTTATATTTTCATGATGTTAAAAAATCTTATTCGTGCAATGCTTGCCGTTTGTTATATACCTTGCGTTCTGCGTGTAAATGGCTATGCCTTTCGTTAAATTTGCATATGAAAGATCACTAAGAAAAAGAAATATATTCCTCTCTTTCAAGAATTTTTATTTATGCATAAAATTAGATGCATGTTTCAGAAGGCTGACGTCTTATATTAACTATCCTATTTTTCACGACCCTTTTAGATTATATTTTTCCTTTCACAAAAACAACACATTAATCTCCTTCCATATTTATGAAAGGATCCTTTTAAATGAGTTGTGTGGGCTATCAGATAGGGATACGCATTATCCCCCATAATGCCGCATTTCCTCTATAGGACCTACACTGAAACCCTATTCATGAGATATATTCAAATACATTTTATGGGGGCACCCAAAGTTTGAAAACTAAACAAAACCATAGTATATTGCCAATCTGATTGTAGGGAGGAAAGTCACAGACCACAAACAGAAACACGCAGATATAGTGACTTCTACATTCAATTCTGACCCTTGTCCCTTGTCCTTCTTTAGCATAAGTTTAATTGTTGAATCCTCCTTTTTAAGGTTCATATGCCAATGTGTCTCAGTAAAGCAATGTACAGAATTCATTATAAATTATTGAATGTGTTACTGAAAGAAAAGCAAAACTATCAAATATTCGTATAAATGGGCAGCATTAACCTGGAATGTCTTGCCAATAAATGACAGACATGAATTAAATCTTTTAGCGCTATGCCTTTTTGACCATACAGCGAAAAACACTACCGTCAACCAAAACTGTCACCAACGGTTTCTTCAGTTTTTAAGCTGAACCGGCTGGCCTTTTTAGGCCGACATAGTCTTATATTACTGTAGTATATTTGACTACGTTATCGAGTCCGATATATCTGCCTGGAATAAATGGTTAAGATGAAAGAAACACTTATCAAAAATCAATAATGGTTGACAATAGAAATCTAGGCAAAATGGTGTGTCAATTAGAGCTTTCACAATATGAAAAGAGTCCAAAAGTAACCTACAATGTTTGTTAACGATTCCAGAATTATGATAGACCGTTTCTACAACGTAATATTTCAAGGCTCTAGGACGAATGGTTTGTCAATTACAGCCCTCAGAACATTACAAGGGTCCAAAAAGACCCGATTATGATTTGCAAAAAAAAGTTCTAAAAACAGCGTAAATATGTTCCACATATCGAGCGGGAGATCCATTGTTTTAGTATCTTGCTTTGTCTAAAGGTATTGAATAAAACGTGATTCTTTTGCAAACATCTAATGACAAATATGAATTGTGTTGTCAATGTGTACAAGACATGTATTGCCATTCATTAAACTGTCTTAAAATATTACTTATTTGATTACTACAAATTAAATTTGACTTTTTTCCCTTGCCAAAATTGTGACTTTTTTGTGAGAGGTGTGGGGTGGCCTAGCGGATAACGGCTCGGATAATGAACTCCGACAGGAACAGTTTCTGTTCACTTCGCACTAATGCCCTTGGGAAAGGCATGAATCGATATCTCTCCCAGCCATTGGTAAACTAGCGCATGGTGAAGTGAGTGACGCCACATCGGGTGCTTGTCGCCTCTAAGTCTAATTCACATTTTGCCAACGGGCTGAGTAAGTAGTAATGTGATATATAGAGCCTAAGCAGAGACGACAGAAGCCGTGGTCAGCGTAAGGGCACTACTTACCTACCTTTTTTCCTGTAACTTTATTTTTCTCCCAGACAGGTTCCTCTGTTAACAGACAGTAGAGGAGAGCCCGCTCCGAGGTGTGCCGGTGACTTACCAAGCGTGGCATCCCTACACCTTGGTTGTACGGTCGTTGGATGCAGACCTGTCTGCGGTCCATTGGCCTTCATTTGTTCCTGACCACTGACAATCAATTTGTTCCTGAGTTTTAGCTTATCTTTATAATAAAATAACTAGCAATGCTTTTAAATTCTACTTTCACTAAACCTATTACGTTAGTATTGCTTACATTAATTGCTGACATAGGCGTACGGGTCGGGGGATGGGGAGCTAACTGCAATCCCAAAATTCGGGCGAAACCGTGTAAAGTTTTGGGAAAATCAAGCCCTTTGGCCTCCTTAACGAAAGAGTTCCCATACGTCCATGATTGCTGTGTATTGATAATCCCTTTTTTCTTGATTTTCAATCAATTAGTGTCACGAAACTTGCTAAACCAAATCTTGCTAAACCAAATCTTGCTAAAAAATTACAGAATTCAGTGCTTAAAACAAAAGTCAGGAGATATGCAGTAATGGTAAAGTCAGCGGGCAGCCATAAGAAATTATACAACTGTGAGTATTGTTTCATTTTTTCTTCTACTGCTAACATTTGCTATCACTATATTATGTAATCTATAGAGTGAATGTAAGTTTTGACTTGTTTGTTTAATAGATCCTCCTATATTACAGGTTACATGAATAGCTACTTTATATCTAATTTCTTTGTAAGGGTGGTGAAATATAATCATAATAAATAAATCTATACTAATATTTGAGCCCTCTGTTTGTTTGTCCGTGCCTTTTATCCGCTAAAACTACAAGGATTATTGACCTAATATTTGGCATGAAAAATCAATAAAAATCGACTTCCCACGGAAGCTAATCATGGAGGTCATTCGAGGTCACTAGAGGTCAATCTTCGGTTCTAAACATTAGAAACAAAAGATTCTTATATTAGAATTTTCTACAATATTTCTTCTTGCCAATGTCACAAACATCTCTCACAATAAAAATACTTCTTATCAAGTTCCAGGCGTTTCTAGGCGTATTCTCACAAGACACATACACACTTTCACACAAGAAACAGTTCTATTTTATAGGGTAGTAATAACAAAACACGCAAGCATACACACTCAAGGACGTTGGTTTTTTTAGGGTTTCTGCTTCCTCCTCCTACCATTTTTGAGCGGTAACTTCAGTTGTTGGTATGCTCTCGGTCTGCTCAACAAACACGTAAGTATCAGCTAAAAAGGTTAATTTCCGAAAAGGGTGAATTTCCAAAGAAAAAGTGTCCGCTAAAAAACGTAACATTCCGAAAAAGGTGAAATTCCAAACAAACTTCTTATCAGGTGAGTAGTTTTTATGATTTCTGTTCTATTTTCTATTGTGAATCAAAGTCTTTCTTTCGATTCTTTTTTTCAAGACTGTCTCTTTGGTGCACTTCTTAAAGTTTTAGAGGTGTACGAAATCAAAAGTCCAAATCGAAAATAAATACATTTTACAAATACATCCATGTTGAAACAAAGTTTTCAACATTAAACAGAAGACAGTAATAAAGAAATTTACAACAGCACATACATTATTACAGTTTGAATATGTCGATTATTCGGATATCAAATTAGGAAATAATAATTTATAATAGTAAAGTATAAAAACGTATACGTTTTAATTATATCATGATTTCTTTCAGCGGAAGTACTGAGATATTTCTTTCACAAATTAGTGTAGGTTTAGAGCGAAACTGGGCCCTTCCTTTCTGTGAGGTTTGCTCTCTCAACGTCTTTGCCCTACCAAGAGGTTCTTTTTGCATTTAACGACCCGTATTAAGGAGTAAGACAAGGGGAGACAATATCACCTAAACTATTTACAGCGAACCTTGAAAGCATCTTTCGGAAAACTGATTAGGAAGGAATGGAAATAAACATAGATGGAGAATACTTAAGCAACTTAAGATTCGCCGATGATATTTCCATGACGTCGGAAGCACCCGAAGAATTACAAAACATGTTAACGGATCTAAACAAGGAAAGTAAAAAAGTAGGCTTAAAGATGAACAGAACAAAGACAGAAGTAATGTTCAACGATAAAGTCCCGAAAAAGGTCATAAAGATAGGAGAGGCTCTAGAAGAGGCTGATGAATACATCCTCCTAGGACAGGTAATATATTTAGAGAAAGACCATGACAGTGAAATAAAACGTCGCATAACGATAGGTTGGAAAACATTCGGTATGAATAAAGACATTTTGAAGAGCATCTTGTCAATGTGTTTAAAGCGTAAAGTATACAACAGTTGCATAATCAACATGAATCAGACTGAGGACTAGAGTGAAAGATATTATACAAATAATTAAGCAGCAAAAATGGAGATGGGCTGGTCACCTAGCCAGAAGAGATGACAATAGACTAACCGACTGATGGCCATGGGACAGTAAACGCAGTAGGAAAAGACCAGATACAAGATGGAGGGAATTTTTTTTGCATTTGTTTTTTTATGTTTCCATTCGTCATTGTTACTTAATATTCCATGGAAGTAATCGCATACTTTGAAGAACGTTCTGTAAGAGTGACATGTTGGATAATGCCGGTAGTATTTCTTCTCGTCGCCGAGAGAGATGAGAGAGAAGATTCTGTGGAGGGAAATAAGTTCGGAGAAAAGGCTCGCCCACGTGGCGGAAGGGAAAGACGACACAATTTAGTATCTTCATTTTAAAATCTGGGTTCGCTTTATTCCCGTCGATAGCTTCGATTTCGGGCCGGTTCGCGGATCACTTTGAGGCATCGAATTCTGCTTCAGTTACTATTCTACACGAGTGGTCACTTTACTGAATTACTACCAGTTATGGTAGTAATTAAAAAATCAAGGCTTCTTCTTCCTCTTACTCCCCCTCCCCCTTCCTTCACTCGTCTGGGTGAAAAGGGAAGCTTCTTTGCTTGTTGACCTGTTGCCTGTCTGTTCGATTCTAAACTGCTTCTAAACTGCTCCCGATTTGAAAATCACGGCCCCTTAAAAAAACACCCTGGTAATCTGATATGGGCCGCTGATCACGTACGCCCCAAGACGCGCGAATACACGAACACACGAACACAGAGTGCATTTCATTACAGACGGAAAGTATCGACCCGCTTTCCGAATTACTTTGTAAATACCCTTACGTATAAAAAAAAGTATTCCTTCTCAAAACTGCGTTAATTATCGTATTATGGATTGAAAGTATAACAAAAATACTTTTTTCCCTATTTTAATATACAAAATTCGACTTATTCAAACTGTAAACCAATTTCCCCCTGGCAATTTTTACAATAAATGTTATTGATATTTTTAATATGGTTCTAAATTCAGTAAAATATAAAAATCCTATGAGATTTATTTTATATGTTATTCTTTCTTTATTTTATTAAAGATTCATAAACTTCGTAGTATTGAAATTTATATATTGTTTAATTAATTTCAAATTTTATTATTTAACTTAAAAATTCAATTCGTTAAGTAAGCACTGGTTGGAAATAAAGAATAAACTTCCGGCGAGATTTGAACTCACAACCTTTATTCTTAGGAGCCTGTCTTACCAAGATTAGACTATTACATTTAATAATACTAGTACATTAAGATAACATCATAGCGGCATAGTAGAGACAGGGGAAGAAAGATATTTGAGACGTCTGCTGGTGAAACCTACGTGGCCTAATCGGTAAGGCCCCGTCACGGTAAGAAAGTCAACATTCGAATTTTTGGCTTTTAACTGGGCTCGAAAAATCTGTGGCCACTGTAGGAAATACACAAATACTTCAGCATAAATTTAACAAGTTTAATTTCGTCCGGCACAGAGACAGATGTAGAAAAATTAGGGCGGGATCGAACACTGACCACTGGCGCCAGTGGAAAAAACGCGACTATCTTAGCCATTAAGCAGGCTCGATCACGATCTTAACATGAGGGCGCGGTGTATTTAATTCAGCCTATATATTCTACCTGGGGTCGAACACTGATCACCGGAGCCAGTGAAAAATACGTAACGATCTTAGCCATCAAGCAGGCCTGATCATGATCATAACATGAGGGAGTTAGCAGAGAGTGTGCCAGTGGGAAATACGCAACTATCTTAGCCAACGAACAGATCCGACCCACGATTATAACTCATAATTCAACTTACTGCATATTGACATTTATTCCCGGAAATATTGTAAAACGACGTGATGTGTTGATGATGAGCACATCGTGAACTTGTTTGTAAACTGGAACCACATGTTGATTTGGCAATAACTTGATAGATATCAGCATTCAATCCACTCGCTATTAGATTTCTGAAACTCCCCTGTGAAACAGAACGATGATAAATTTCAACTCTTTCGATTGCCAATAAATTGCCACAAGGTATCATAACGCATAAATGAATATTACGGGTGTTTGAATGACTTTCCGAATGCCCATTCGCAGAAGATATGAATAATGCATGCGAACAATGAATACAAAAACAACATTGCGTGTCATCCCGAGATGGAGCCTACAGTAACCCGATGGTGATTAAACTAGTCGAGTTACTACTGTAGTGACTTCGGTCTTCATTGCGTGAGCCATAATTGTGGCCTTGTGCCGCACTAAGCTAAGCTAAGCTTAGAAAGTATCGATAAAAACCGCAATCTATATTATCTTGGAGCGGAGCTAGAATAAGTTAAATTTAGTAAATACCTCTATGTTGTCTTGTGATACGGGTCGAAACGTTATTAGAACGCGTCAACCAATACTGTCAACATAGGTTTCTTCAGTTTTCAAGTTGGTCTGGCTGACTGGATATGTATGTATCGCGCGTAGAGGTCACACCAATGGAGCTAGTGAGCTGAAAATGTAAACATTTACTCCTTATTATGTCTAGAAAAAACGTTTTATTTTTTTTTGAAAATCTCCCCAAACATAGGTTTTTAGTGTGTGGGGGGGGATTCAGTTTTCAATGTAAGTTTATGCTAAATTGATCTCTTAGTTTGTGTCAGGCTTGTTTTTTGAAAATTCAGATTTGTTTAGTGATCACTGCCCAACAAAAGGCGATAGAAGTATTCATTGATCCCTCCCCATTTTTCCAGTGTTTTAATTGATCTCCCCAAACGTGGCATACTGCCAAAACACGTTGGCCACGTGATGGTTTCTATTGAGTAACTAACCAGACCTATATATATATAGAGAGGCTACAGTCATGATTTAATCAGAAAACAGATAAACAAAGCTATTACTACCCCCAAGAGAAGATACCTTGACATCAACAACAAAAGAAAAATCAAATCGCATCCCTCTCATAACAACATTTAATGACAGTCGAATCCCACTAACTCAAATAATCAAGAACCGCTGGGACATTCTAAAACTGAAACCAGACTTAAAGGACATTTTCAAGAACCAGGTATGCTAGCCTACCGCAAACATAACAATAGGTAGCAATAACATAATAAATAACTAAGTTATCCACAAAAAAACCCCATCAAAACAGTTAAATCTTTCCAACCATGCAATAAGAAAGATTGTTTATGCTGCAAACAACTTACATTCACAAACACATTCACCAGTTCCATAACTAAGAAAACTTATAAAATTTACCACGAGTCTGATTGCACGAACAAAAACATTATCTACCTCTTAGAATGCACACGTTGCTCTAAACAATATATCGGAAAATCCGAATGGCCCTTTAACTACAGATTACATAACTATAGATATAGGATAAATCATTAGACTACAACAAACTATTACCTGTAGAGCAACATTTTAGCTTACCAAACCATAACTTTAACGTAGACGCAACATTTACTATCACAGAATAAATAAAAAAAACCTTATCTAACATTACCACATCTACATCTGAAGATAATTGGATGCAACGTCTAAAAGCCCCATCCCCAGATGGGCTTAATATTGAACTGAATCATCCGAAGAATTTCACACTTTATCCGTAAAAAACACCAACAACTAAATACAAAATATTACACTTTTATATTAATATACTTATAACATACATTCTTTAAAATGCTCCTTACATCAATTGTAGCTTTGATTTGATTTTTGGAATATCAAAAACACCATCAACAAATATGTTTAAAGTTGTGTATTTTCTATAGATACACAACGTTCATATTTGCTAAAGCAAAAATTCAACTTTATCTATAACGTTTTGTTTCCTTTAACAACCTGAGTTTGAAAAACGAATGCAACGTCTTTTTTTACTGTTTTTCAAAAAGAACAATTGATTAAAAGTTT
>VCCN01004310.1:2355486-2373513 GCA_006491835.1 Architeuthis dux
TGTGTGTGTGTGTGTGTGTGATTATGTAGATAAATATAGAGGTAAACAGACGAATAGAAAGACGCAGAGAGTGAGAGGGAGGGACGGAATTAAAACTGATACGTGTATAATTAAATCTGATGCAACTCTATACGTACTGATTAAATACTATTGAGCCAGAAACCTATCTTGTGTATGTGCCGATTCGATGAAAATTAACTTACCGATTTTGTTTCTATTAGATTTGCTCATGAATCCTATTTATATAGAACGAAATGGTTCAAAATCCATTTGTCGATTTGGCAACCTCCAATTTAAATATATTTAAGTTTTCTAAAAGCGGATGTGCATCAGATGAGATTGTTTCTATCAAAAACTGTCAACTAAACTCTAACCAAAACTGTCAACATAGGTTTCTTCAAGTTCGGTATTTCTGAGATGAGGTGTTAGTATTACTGATACCATTGTTCGGACTGAGATCCTCATCTTGGTTAAAAAGCGTCTGACTGTTGAGTCATCTGTAGGTTGTGGGTTCAATCCCAGGCAGGAGCACCACAACTGAAAAATAACCACGAAATAATCTCTAGGACATGGATAGTGGAATGAGGACAGTATACCCCCGTGGATCGAATAAAGGGTTCAGTTCAATAGTTCCGGTAAGTGACCGACAAAGCTTGACACCTGAAGAAGACCGGAGGGTACATCGGCCGAAACGTTGTGAAAATGACAACCAAGATGAGGATCTCAGTCCGAACAATGGTATCAGTAATAGTTTCTTCAGTTTTTAAGTTGATTCCGGCTGGCTGGCTGGCTAGGTATGTATGGCGTGTACAGGCTGCACTAGTGGTGCTAGAGGGCTGAAAACATTTACTTCTTATTATGTCTAGATAAAACGAAGCTTTTTGTTTTTTGAAAATCCCCCCCCCCAATAGGTTCTTAGTGGAGGGGTCAATTTACAATGTAAGTTTTTTGCTAAATTGGTCCCTAATTTGTGTCCGGCTGCGTTCAGGTTTGTTTGTTTGTTTTCTTGTTGAAAATTCGGACTTTTTAGTGTTCCAACAAAAGGCGAGAGAAGTAACTTATTCCTTGATCACCCCCAACACGGCATGCTGCCAAAAGACATTGGTCATGTGATCGTTTCTATTGAGTGACTAACCAGGCCTGGTATAAGTGTATTGCTTTATCTCCCTTGCTATTTTTATAGAAATTATTACAAAGTTCAATCCGTTGAAATTGTGTTAATAGGTCCACAGACGTTAAAGCCGTGACAGAAATTGAAGTTTGATCAAATCTTTCCGTTTCAGTCATTGCTTTTTCAGTTGTTGGGTTAATTTGTTGTTGTTTTGTTTTTGTTTTCTGTTTTTTTTTACATTTCAGCTTTCTTTCCAGTTGTTCGTTACGTCATCATATAATTTACTTTTTTATTTCAATTCTTTTAAAACTTTAAATCCTTACTCGCTTGAATGCCGACTTCGGCGGCCGTTAAGTCGATATCCAGTTACTTCCTATTTATAGAATGTATATGTTCCTCACTGCATCTTCTCTACTCTCCCTTCTAGATATTTCCCTCTTATTCTGAAAACGTCCAGTCCTTTCCTCATCCTTCTTTTCATCTCGTATTGTTGACCTTTCCCTCTCATTCTGAAGACGTTCCTCATCCATCTCTTGGTCCCTCCTCCTCCTCCTCCTTGCCATTTACCTACTTCTTTTTTAGGAACTAAGCGGTGTAAAATGTAAGCAGCATTGAAAACTGTTCACGTAATTGTTATAAGATGATTATAGTGATAGAATTAAAACTAATTATTAAACTCCTTAGCTCGTTTGTTAGGTATATCTGACTCCGTTAAAAGGTAATAGTTAAAAACAATAACAATGATGAAGACGTAGCTAACAGTGAAGCTGTACGTAGCAGCAGTAATAGTAGTGGCTGGCTAGAAGCCTTAGGGTCTGACTGCCGATAGCAATTTAGCGTGCTGATAAGACTAGAGAAAGAAAGAGGGTAATGTTACGATGCGCATAAGAAAGGTCTTTTTTTTCTCTGTCTGCCTCTGTAGCAGTAAAAGGAAATGAAATAACATGCATGTGCAAGGAATATAGTTTTCACGTGTTAACAAAATGCAATGTGAAAGAAATACAAAATACTCTGCAATGATAATAAGAAGATATTTATTACAGAACATAATAACAAAAAGTAAGTCTCAGCTAAGCAGAAGGAAGGAATGCATTTTAAAGTGTTCATATTCTACTTAGTAAAAGTGTCTGTAGTTTATTAAAGAAGTTAGAAAAGAGAGAGAGAGTGTGTGTGTGTGTGTGTGTGTGTGTGTGTGTGTGTGTGTGTGTGTACGTAGTCGAAAGTCTGAACCGTCATATTTGTCGAAAAGATAAATCTGACTGAACAACGTTGGAGAAAAGATCGGTCTTCTTATAGTAAGAGCTGAGTGGTGGAGTGTGGCTGGTCAGAATTGAGGTGTGTTAGAATGTGTATCATCAAGAGTCCAATATGGGATATGAGGTGACAAGAAACATGATTTTGCCAGACTTCTCGTCTGCAAAGCATATTAAATTCGGGTCGAGTACGGGATTGCTCATGTCCTGAAAATCGGTTATCTAAAAGACGAGATAACCATTATTTCGGAACAAAAATCTGGTTTGTTCCAAATGAAAATTGAGTCAAGTGTCTTCCACTAGCTGACCGTATGCGTGAGAGCAAAATACGTATGAGTCATAATGAATAATATACATTCAATGTTTGTTTTTTTAATTTAGCCTATTATACACTTTATACACATTTCTAAAACCGTTAGGAGATTTTGTCTTGTCTATCACTTCTTGAACACATAGCCGTTAAAGTTTGAAAGTCAAATTGAATAGAATAAATTCGAAAAACACGGAATCAATAAATGTTGGGGTTAGGGGGGAAACGCTCCCCTGGCCCCCGATGGAGCGGTGTGTGCAAAAGCGTTATGAATAATAGTTCACCTACTGCATTTCCACCGACAAATATCACTAAATATTAGAGAGGGCCTTTCAAGGAGCCAAGCCGTCGGGCTCCTAAATCCGCCTAAATCTCTAGCTACACCTCTGGCCTGTTGATAAAAATCTTTACAATTCACATTGAATCCAGAAAAGGGAATATCCAATTAACTAAATGATTGAAACACTAAAAGAGTAGTTTGAATTCGGCATCGTTTGTCTCTGGAAATCTCAATGATTAGCCGAGGCTAATTCATTAATTCAGACTAGCTTTCTGTTGCACAAGTTGTGGTCAGCATTATAATCTTAAAGGAGAATCTCATCAAAAATCATCATCATCAGCCGTCATAAATCCACTGCTGGACAAAGACCTTTCCCATCTCCTTCGATGACGACCTAGATTGTGTTAACCTCTGCCACGTCTTACCGACAAACTTTTCTATTTCATCTCTCCATCTTGTGTCTGGTCTTTTCCTACTGCGTTTACTGTCCCATGGGCACCAATCGGTTAGTCTCCCCCCCCCATCTATTGTCATCTCTTCTTGCTGGTATTATGCAACCATTGTATACTTTACGCTTTAAGCACGTCGGCAAGGAGCTCTTCGAAATGTCTCTATTCATAACGGCAGTCTTCAACTCAATGCGAGAACAAGGCGTTAACGAAAATTACATACAAATTATCCAAAACATATACGAAAATATCACGGCAATAATTAGACTACATAAAGATACAAACAAGATAAAGATAGCAAAGGGGATAAGACAAGGGGATACAATATCAACTATTTACAGCGAGCCTTGAAATCATCAACGGGATACAATATCACCTAAACTATTCATAACGAGCCTTGAACAAAGAGGGAATGGGAATAAACATAGATGAAGAATACTTAAGCCACTTAAGATTTGCTGATGACATTTCTATGACGTCGGAAGCATCCGAAGAATTACAAAAAATGTTAACCGATCTAAATAGGGAAAGTACAAAAGTAGGCTTAAAGATGAACAGAACAAAGACAAAAGTAATGTTCAACCCCCAAATGGTCATACAGATAGAAGGAGAGGCTCTAGAACAGGTTGATGAATACATATATTTAGGATAAGTAATAAAGTTAGAGAAAGACCATGACAGCGAAATAGAACGAGGCATAACGATAGGTCGGAAAGCATTCATCAAAGATAAGATAACAAAAATATATTAATCATGCATGAATGTTTCAGCTCATCATCTTAACCAGTAATCATGAGGTTTCACTGGGAAGATAACTTGGATCAAGAGTGTTTGGATCATTCGGGCAAAAATTAAAATCAAAAGAGTAAAGCTTAAAATTATCCAAGCCACTCTGTTTACAGAGCGTCTCAAATATCAATCAATTTGTGTAACTTACTGGCATACCGTTTTTTTTTAATTTATAGGTACTTTTATTCAAAACATAAACACCTTTATTCAAAACAATTTGTATTCAATATATATGTACTTTTATTCAAAACATAAACACCTTTATTCTAAAGATATGTACTTTTATTCAAAACATAAATGCTTTTATTTAGATCCGAAGCACTATCATTGAAAACATGAGTTTCTTCATACAAAACGTATGGATTTTTATTCAAAACATGTACTCCTTTTAGGGCATAAGTACTTTTACTCCAACACATCAGTACCATTATTCTTATTTTTTTCTATAGATGTTAAATATTATATAAAATAACGAGAAAATACATTTAATGCTAGAAAACATAGCATAACATGTTTTAGAAAGATTATACAATTTATTAAAAAAGAAAACATTTCTACAAATACTCTGCTGTTTCTCTATAGGCCAGGATGGAAGTTTTTAACAAATTCATCTCATTGCTCAACGATTATCTTGACCAGATTGATCGTAGCATTTTTATAGGGAATTTGATCTATTTCTTCTTTTTTTCTTGATAAACTATTCATTTTGCTGTTTGCATAATTTTACAGAAGATGATTTTCTTTGCCTGTTTGGTAGTGGGCTTATGTCTGCTAGGGTTAAAGGGTGAAGTAAACAGGTCTGGTTAAGCACTCAGTAGGAACCGTCACGTGACCAACGTCTTTTGGCAGCATGCTGTGTTGGGCGTGGTCAATTAAACAATTGGGAAAAGGGGCGATCAATGAATAATGTTATTCTCTCGCCTATTATTGGGCGGTGATCACAAAAAAGTCAGAAATTTTAAAAAAACAAACATGAATGCTGCCGGACACAAACTAAGGGGCCAATTTAGTATACACTTACATTGTAAATTGAAACCCTCACTCAAAACCTATTTTGGAGGGAGAATTTTAAAAGACGAAAAAAGGTTTTTTCTAAACATAATTTTCAGCCCTTTAGCGCCATTGATGCCGCCTGTACGCCGTAATATCAACTCTTTTTCCTTCGAAAAACGTCATTCTAAGAGTATTTGCATGAGTACCTCGCCGTGAGGTAATGTTTAGAAGGTTCGTCTATCAGACTATCACTACTGTGTAGTGAGTTCGTTCTTCACTGGCTGTCCAACACTTGTGGCCTTGTATTAAGCTAAGCTTACAAAATACCTAAAAGAGATACGAGCAGAATATTCTCTCGACGGGTATTTTTATTCTTCCTATAAAGTGCAACGTAAAGAAAACGGAAGAATGTTTTTCTTAATTTATCTTTTGTATTTTTGTCAACAAGACTACATTAAGTTTACGGGCCTCTAAAATAAGCTAAAAGAACAATCTTTCGCTATTCGCTTGGGAAACAAAATTGCTTAGCACTAATAAGCTGCTCAAATTAATGTCCTAAAAGGTTTGAAATGGGAGAGGTAATCAGTTTTCAGAATTGTTTCTAATCTGCAAACTTTAAGTAATTTACACACGTTATTTCCCGTTTTTTTGGTAAAAGCTCTAAGCCTCTGAAAATTCTGGAAATAAATCAGTAAGCATTGATTGGTTAGTTGGTCCAATGATCTAGAACAGCAATTTCCAAAGTGGGGATAATTACCCCCAAAGGTGTTTCTATTACTTGTATATGTTTTCACTTCACATATACCTTTTCTGTACTTACATGTTTTTTCTTCTTTTTTTTAGGGGTGGGGTGGTTAAGAAAATATATTTTTACTTACCGAAGCATTTTATTAATTTGTTCAATTTTAAAATTCTGGAAAGGGGTAATCCCGCATAAATGTTTGGGAACCACTGACCTAGGAGATCGTCGGGGTACTTATATTTTTTACTTACCGAAGTATTTTATTAATTTGTTCAATTTTAAAATTCTGGAAAGGGGTAATCCCACATAAAGATTTGAGAACCACTGACCTAGAAGATCATCGGGGTAGGTTTTTCTTGGCATCTCCAGGGCACGAGGAGGAGTTACATTGCGGTGCGTATTTCCTCTCCACATAGCATGTCATAGGTAGTACTGGGTCACATTGTACCTGTAGCAAAAAAGGATTCCTGGCTTGATTGCACTTTCCTCCGTCAACCATCGTGGCATGCCAGTGACAATTCCTTTGTGAGGGCATTTATCGGTGATACAGCCACAGCCCCTATTCGCACTCGCTTGGCCGATTCTGTTTTCCTCCCCGGTAATAGTTATGTTTATTAAACTCTGCCAAGCTATAGCCTAAGTATGTAAGTTTGTAATGGGAGAGTGGTTTTCCCAAGTGCTCACTCACACACTCTCTTCCCCTGTCAACATCGTGGAATGCCAGCGACAAGAAATGTTCGTCAAGAGATCATGCGATTGGACAGCGCACAGGGAGAAGTGAAGTCTTGCCTTTTCTAAGGGCATTAGTGTGAAGTTAACTTAAATACCGTATTTGATGGCATATAAGACCCTCCGTTTCAGCAGGAATATTAAGAAACAATTGTTTAGTGTATTTACGGGTAAGTATTTAATGTTATTGAAATATGTAGCTACAGTATAGCAGAAAAAAACTTGTTAAAAACATTCAACTAGGACCGCAGGAAAAAATATTTTAATACCGTATTTGATAGCATTTAAGACTCACCTTTTTTTCCCAAAGAAATGTCTCAAAAGATAAGTGTAACCTTCGTTGTCCACCCCACATTGCCCAGAACTTGAGGAGGAGTTTTAAAAGACTGGGTGATAAATTGAGGGAAATATGTTTTTTTCTTAATATTCTCTGTCGAAATGGGGCTGGGGTATTATATTCCATTTAATACCGTAATAATACTGCTGTAAGTTACAAGAGAAAACAAAATACCTCAACTTTGCATATAAAACCTGGGAGATATTTTTGGACCATTTCTTTAGAGAAAAGAAGTAGATCTTATATGCCATCAAATAGGGTAGCTTCAGCTGGAATTCGAACTCGATTTGTCGATTCCGTTTACATTTCTGGCGACTGTGACGTCTGTAGAATAATCGGAATTTCCTGTCACTGAGGAGACGTCTCGTTCCAGGGTTGCACATTTACGGGAGAGAAGAATCTGTGGAGGAAAACAAACAGTTCGTCGTAACAGCATAAAGGCTCTACCATGTGGCCGGAGAGAAAGACGACACAATACAGTAATTTCAAGGGAAATGTGGGTTCCTTTTATTTCCGTTGATAAGCTTCGATGCAGGGCCGGTTCGCGGATCAATCGGGGTAGTGAATTAGGTTTTATTCCTAGTCACTTTACTGAAAGAGTGGCCAGTAGGGTGATCATAGCAGTTCAAATCAGGCCGTACTGACTTCTTCCCACCATTCCCTCCCGCACCCTAACGGGCAAGTAGTCAAGCTCCTCGCTTGTTGACACGTCGCTGCTGTGTGCCCAACTCTAGCTGTCTCCCTATTTAAATCGCGGCGCTCCCTTAAAATACTCTGATTGGTCGAACGCATTCCCTTTGTTCCCTCGGTCCGCCGTTAGACCTATATTCTAGCCCGGAACCTGATACCCTCCAGCTGAGCGCAAAACCTAATACCACCCTCCAAAACGCCAGTCTTCTGTACCCTCCTTCCTTCAGCAAACGAACACACGAACATACGACCCGAGTGTATTTCATTACAATACGCCCTGCTAGTAAATGAGCTGTCTACTTCTCGGTTTTTACATGCTCTGGCTTCTCATGCAAGAGGGAATTATTATTTTGAAAGCATTTTTCATTCTTGATATTTATAAAGCTTAGTTTAGTACGGCACGATGAAAAATCAAAGAGAAATAAAGATAGGAAGATTATGTTTCGCCAATCTCTCAATAGGGCGTACCTGCGTTCCTTGAAAAGCAGTACTCAAAAATGTCCAACTGACTCTCCAATATTCGGGATGCAAATTTGAACTCGTCGCAGCCTATTTCTTTATTTCCCGATCCATGCTGCTTACTTAACAAAAATAGAATGTAAAACGACTTGAGTGTAGCGATAAAAAGCAACAGAAATAAGAAAACCTAGTCAAATATTAATAATGACAATGCTTCATTAAAAAAAGTTCTCGATCAAAGTTAGTGGAATGCCATCAAATGACAGTGGAATTCTCTACCTGTTGATTTTCTGCAGAAGCCGGATTATTCAAAGATTCCTGGGATTAAACAATTAAATGTTGCTAAAGGCAGTCATATCTTACCTCAATTGAAGAAATATCTCTGTACGTGCGTCTATGCACAACGATTTATATTGATATATTGTTCAGCACATCAGGCAATGCAGTGTCGAGTTACAAGCTGTTTGGATCAGCGGTTCTCGAGAAATATAATGCACCACGATTACTCGACAACGGACCATTATACGAAGTTGACATTCGCCAGATATATTAGCCAGTACCACAATCCGTTGCAGTGTCGAGTTTGAAGTTGTTTGGATCAGCGGTTCTCAAGAAATCTAATAGAAAAATATATTACAGATAGTTCGTCATTAGTTTAAATGAATTATCTCCCTTGAGTTTCGATGGCTCTTTTTGCATAAATGTTAACTATTTTTCCACAAAGATGGCAACTCCATGTTTTATATATCTAACTACAATTGGCCATTGTACGAAGTTTACATTCGCGAGATATATTAGTCAGCACACAAGGCAATACAGAGTTGAGTTTGAAGTTGTTTGGATCAGCGGTTCACGAGAAATATAATAAAAATAAATAAAATTTGAAAGATTATAAATCTTTCTTCATAGTTTCTTTAAATTATCTTCCTTGACTTCCGCTCTTTATACTTATCTAAAGTTAAACATAAAATATATAAATTGGCAACACAGAAAGGAAGTAACCGAAATACTTCGAAGCCGTAGCTTGTACCTCAAACAACCCGAACATTCGACTACTCAGCCTAACATACCATCGACACCATTCTGGCTCAAAAATCTGTCTCAGTCATGATAATTTCCTCTTCGCTTTATGTCATTTCAGCTTACGAAAGGTATGTATAGAAATGCTCTACTTTCGGATACTCATGTTTTGTGGTTCTGAATGCTAAATGTCTTGAATATGTTTTTTTAATAGAATAGAATTGTTAAATGAAAAAAAAAATCTTTTTTGTTTTTATCCTTCTAAAATCTTGTTCAGAATTGATCAATGAGATTAAAAAAGTTAAATTACATTGCTATATGGAAGAGTTGCCAAACTAGTAAATTAATTTTGATCCGCCCCTGCTCAAAATCCATAATAGTCCCTGCAATCTGCAATCTGCAATAAAAACAGATTGTGTGCTTGTTCAAATACTTATGAGCAATACTTTTTTTTATCAATGATAATGTATAATTAAACAAAATTATTGCTCATAAGTCATGAACGTAGACATAAATGTATGAAAAAAACGGAAATATATCTTTCAATCAAAAATGAATTCCTGGATCTGCCCCAATTCTTCCTTACCCCATTGCACACTCTTCCACAAAATAACATTGAAATTCATTGAATAATTTTGGAGATATCGTGTGGATAGACAGAAGGAAAGAGGGAAAGACGGACACGACCAGATACATATACCTCTCCAACTTTGTTGGAAGAAGTAAAAGGATTCACACAAACGATCGATGGTTAATATGATCACTTTTAGCAACATTCAATCCTGGTAATCATTGAATCATTAACTTTTGCAAAACGTCAACACTTAGAGAATCCCACTATTTCTAGTGGTCATATTAAATATTGATCTACTAAGTGTTACGCTTATCCTTTGTCTGTATTTATAACAATCATTATTGGTGCATTTCTAAGTTATATGCAAATAACAATGAAATCTGCTCGGTCCTTCTTTTTTGCACAGGCATGTATATAAGAAAAGTGGGAGTTTGAACGTATTTGACTTTCTGCAATAATAGGAATGATCACTCAATAACAAAATCGACGACAATTCTCCGGACACTGTTAAACCTATGCTTTTAAGAGCATTTCTAGTTTACGTCCAAATCACGTTGGATACACCGGTTTTCGTACGATCACCTAAGTTAAGCAACGTCGAGTCTGGTCAATACCTGGATGGGTGACCACTTGGGGATACCAGGTGCCGTAAGCGAGAATGATTAAGTGAGTGAAGCCACTTCGGATGCTTGTCGCCTCTAAGTCAATTCCACATATCGCCAGCCGAAACAAGAGAAACTTGTGATATAGGAAGACACTAGCTATATCGTCTCTCTTCCCCTTCACTCTCTTTTGTCCTCTTTGACTGCCTTGTTTCGGCACATCCGCATATATCAACGGACGCACACCAATTATTTTCCAGAGACTTGTTGACATCATATATTGATTAGGACTGAAAGCTGAGATGCCTGAGGCTCTGTACTTTGTGCTTAATCGGTAACCCTCGTTACTATCAGTTCAAACAAAAGTGAAACAATCTGTGCTTTTAACCGCAGCTAATCTTTTTCTTCTGCGACCCACAAAGTAATAGTACATATACTCTCAATATTGAAAAGAAGGGTCTCGGTCAGGAGCTTTTGTCTGACAGGAATAAATCTAAAAAGGCGTATTTATTGTTGGACAAAAATAACATAAGTTTACTATGATTGCTAATGTCATTGATCCATAAATCCCGATCGGGTCGATGACGTTTTCACATACTTTAAGATAGTATACATTATGACATTTTTATAATGATATATGTCGCCATTACTAAAAACCAAAAATTAAATACTGAACTCTCTTGGCATTTCGTAGGTAGATATTTGGCCATATGGAGGGACGAGGTAGCGTAACAGTTCTTTTTTATGTGCCATGTCCCTTCAGGACGTGGGCGATCATGGCTCTCCACGGCTTCTTTTTCCTTGTCGCTCTCAGCAACACGCCTCCCATCTACGCCTTCTGGTATTCTTTGTACCATCCATCTGCTCTTTAAGTAGGTTACTCAGTGGCGGACCTACATTTTGGGGACCCTGAAGCTTGAACTGTTATGGAGAACACTTCGCGACAATAGGGCAACATTGGTAAAAAAAGTGGATTGTTCTCATTTTATTAGGTCTATAGTATGGTGTCAAGACACAGACATCGAGAGTTAGGGAAACGTTATATACATGCATGCATCTTATTGTTAGCAACAGTCACCAGCACAAAAAATGGAGTCAGCGAACCAAGTTCGAACCCTGCTTGTGTTCACTTTGCCCGACGTGGTCAACAGAACGCTATTCTCCAGATAGCCACTACTCCCTTCGCTCTGTCCAGTCACCAGATATCTTGACAAAAATGTCTCGTCACTGGGGTGTCACGATGTTGACAGAGGAAGAGACTGGGTGAGTGAACACTTGAGTAAACTACTTTCCCATAACTTCCTTACCTGCCGAGGCTGTAGCATCAGCAAAAAGCTGTTATCTCCATGTTCAACATTGACAGAGGGCCAACGAGGAATTAATATATATATATGTGTATGTGTGTTTTAGCGTTTTCGTATACATATATATATGTGTTTGCGTATTATTCTTGTTTGTATACATACACATATGCGTATGGGACGCAACTGACGTTGTAAAATAGAATATTATGTTATGGTAGCGTAAGAAAAAAGAATAATAAAAAAAATATATAAAAAGTAATAAAAACAAAATATTTAAAAAACTCATTCGTGGTCAACAGAACGCAATTCTCCAAGCTCACTGCAATGCAAATCTCTATTATATACGTATATACAATGCGATATGTATCCATATATTTCGTATGTGCCGTCACTTTTAAACTAGTGAACAAATAATCACCTTGACTCCCTTTCCTAACAACCAGTTCACATAAGTCAAGTTAGAAGAAACTGGACAAAGATGTATTGACCATATGACTTGAGCTCTATCTCTTGAACCTATGAGTAAGCACGTGTTTCTGTTTTCAGCAGCGTCGCGTTTCCTGAACATAGATAGCCACTGAGAAGCGCCGTTCAATAGGAAGAACAATCGACCTGTATTACTCACTGTACAGCTGGTAGACGGCACTTTAAGAATGACTGATCGATATTTAGTGGTCTCTAGAAGTCTAACAAGTTCTGAAGAACGACGCCAGCAAATAGTGAAAAGGATGTATGGCCTCGTAGTGTTTCTATTTAGACAATAGATAAAAGACAGAAAAGGCCTACTTCCGTACAAAGCTTGAGAGAATAAGAATAGAATCCTTATATATTCGTGTGAAGAGAAAGAAATTCTATTATGCTGTTTGGAAAGTAATTTCGCATTTTTGGAGCCGGAATAAAAACACTTTCTAACGTCAAGAACATACACATCCTTATTAGCAATAAAATCCATTATGAAACTAATTATTTTATTACTTGTTGAAAGAATCTGGGATTCTGGACGAAAAGAGGGGTATTTTTCGTTAGTACCCTCCAAAAACTAACGTCTGCAATTTTAGAGTACGGAAGCCTGAAAAGAAAAAAAAGATTAACTACATTCTTTTCTCGCCAAAAAAGACCCAAATGCTGGGCCCGTATCGTTAGTCTTCTACACGAAAACGAAAACCCTAACCCTAAACCCTAACCCTGGTGGTACTAACGAAATAAACTTAGCATATCAATTCCCACTGGTTATGAAATTGTTTGTCTGGTGGGAATTAAACAAAAAGCCCCCAAATGCTATGCTATTCTTATTTCAAACTTTTGACAGAATTAGTTTCTCATTCGGGCAAAGCTTAAAAGATCTGACAACTTGACTGATCTGAATGGAACTCAACTAAAAAGATATACTAGACTGACCGTTCGGGAGAAGTGCTTTGATTCGCTAAGATCACATTGCTGTTAAAATTTTACTCCAAACTAACACTACGAATTGAGTTTCTAGTCTTTGAGAAAGAGAACATACAACTTAATGCAACATCTTTTTTTAGGTTTCCGTACTTTAATATTATGGACGTTAGATGTGTTAAAATATCCCAACCTACCGATTTGATCATGTAAGTTTAATTTACTGAAATGTGGGCTTGCATTGACATTCGAATGAAGTATACAAAATACCCGCCGTAACGGCCGGGTTAAATTGCTATAAAAAAGGAATTAATAAAATAGATAGATAGATAGATAGATAGATAGATAGAAAGAAAGAAAGAAAGAAAGAAAGAAAGAAAGAAAGAAAGAAAGAAAGAAAGAAAGAAATCAGATAGTGTTTAATTTATTTGTGATTTTAGTGTGTTTTTTACGATCTCGGAGAAATGTTAAATATATATA
Organism: Architeuthis dux; assembly: GCA_006491835.1. NCBI lineage: Eukaryota > Metazoa > Mollusca > Cephalopoda > Oegopsida > Architeuthidae > Architeuthis > Architeuthis dux. The sequence goes on from VCCN01004310.1 coordinate 2,368,995, forward strand.
CACGGCGCTTAAAATAAACAGTCATTCTACTTCTTACTCTCCCATCTTCTCTATGAACGATACGAAGTCCCGACTAGTTTTTCATCAGCAACCAGATCGTTCTGCTGAAAAATTGGGCACAAAAATGTGTCCAATCTCCCGTAAATACATTTTGGGGGTGATTTTCAAATACTAATTTGCTAAAAAAACAAACCTTTCCCAGGGTCACATTTGTACACACAGAAAATTTCATTGGGTTATGTTGTATGGTTTGTGCGATAGACTGTCACATACATACAGACAGACAGGTAGACTGATAGACAGACTTTTGGTGAATTATAATAAGATGAGATACTTTCTATTGATCAAATCAAGGCAATTTAAGTACATTTTTACTCCGCACTCGTTTTTGTTAAAGATCATTTTGTGGTTGTCTTTAACTATTTCAAAATGACACGTTTTTCAAGTAATAATTCAGCGCGATTCCAATATACTTAACGTTTTTTTGTCCTCAAAAACCATATGTGTGCTAAATTTCATCCCGATCCATGCAGTAGTTTTTCGTTCTATAATGTCTGGACCGACCGACAAACAGAGAGGCTCATAGTCTTCCTTATTTAAGAGAGGATGTACGTATTACAAAATGCAGATCAGAGCAAATCAAGAAGGCGTTTTTTTCATAAGATACATGTTAAAAATAACGTTTTTCTTTTCGGTTACAATTTAGCACGATCCCAGCGTGTATATATACTTCCAACAGCATGTGTATGCCAAATATCCAGATCAATTCATCCAGTAGTTTTGATGTCTATAGCACCTGGACACACACACATACACAAACACAGGATCTATTTAAGAGAAGATCTATTTATATATAATGAGTACACAGAAGTGCACACACAAATTCATAAATTGTAAAAGCATATAATTTACTTTAACGATTGCTCTATGTACAATAAGTTTTTATATTTGCAATTTAAAGTTGTTATAACTTGTTATTTTTGTTTGTATTTTGTTTTCTGTATTGATCCCAAATCTGCTCAGAGAATGTTTCATTCCTTTTTCAGTTTATGTTTTTCTTTTCTTTTCGGTAAGAGGTAAATATTACATCTGCGTCTTCCCTCGTTATGAGAAACGTAGCGGACATTGAAAAATAACTATTTTACAGTGCTGCATAGAATCTTTTTAAAAACTCAGACGATCGGATATGCTCTGTGCTTATGTTTGTGTGTTTTTATCTATTAGAAACCGTCAACCAAAACTGTCACCAAAACTGTCAGCATAGGTTTCTTCAGTTTTTAAATTGGTCTTCTTAGTGGCTTAAATGGTTACCGGTGCAAGAGTTCGGTGTTCGAGCCCTGATTAAACAAGAAAAAAAGGTTTCTCCAGTGCTGATTTTCAAAGCAGGAATTTCAGACAGGCTTTCATACTTGGACGATTAGTGTAATACAATTCCCCATCCGCTGATCTTGTGCGGTCTTAAGTTAACCATTGTAAATATTGAGGTCAGCTCACAACTTTTCACGTTCATGATACTCAGGAAATGAACGCAAATATCAAATACAAGACATTTATTTTTTAACCTCCCACTTCTGTACATGCATACATATGCATACATATACCTTATCTTAGTCCGGCACCAGCAATAGGGTTCCTGGGAGTTTACTTACTAAGCTAAGCTCAGTCACAACAGTAGATTCCTCATGAGAATCAAACTACGCTAATTAATGATTTGGTTTACAAACCGTTGCTCTACGTTAGGCGCCCACATGCTGGAATATAGATATCTACTAAGCACAAGGGCAAATGGGAAGGAAGTTGGGTTCGGAAAATTTCCAAAAATAGAATGCCTGTCTGCCATCCTGGAAAATCGTCATTCGAAATCCTGACTTTTACCCGGACCACCGATGCTGATGGGAAATAAGTAACTCTCTCACCCACCTAACAGGCCATGCGTGCAGGAAAATGTATGTGTATAATTCTCTTTATATTATTCATGCTTGTGCATTATGTGTTCGTTTGCGATTCTATTAATTGTATATTATTGGGGAATTGACTGAAAAAGGCGTATTTTTTAAAGGTTTACTTATAGAGTTGAATTGCTTATATACGGAGCATCCTAATATCCTACACACATGCCAAGGATTCTTCGTGTTGTATAGTACCCCACTATACATAAGTCCTGGACTTGGATAGAAAGGAAACCCGAAGACTTGCTTGTAAAAATATCTGGACATATTTTTATTACATAACATACATCTTTGTCGGCCGGATAGTGAAGAGTGGAAGAGAGAAGACAAGGAGAACCGCCAGGCTGCCACCAGCAGGGACAGCGGTTTCGTGCCTTTCGGCGCCGCTGATGTCTGTCTTCTTTGAGTGTCGAGATTTCTGTCCGCTTCCCAGCGCGGGATGATTTCTTTGGGTCTGCTTTATAGATCTCCCCAATGCATATGTGGTGTCTCACGGTGTCAATGACCAGTCACCATTTCCTGTTTACAACAATGATGCAATACACCCATCTCCCAAGGTGATCGAGGTCACTTACATTTCCGCCACAGGTGGCCGGATACGCAAATCATAACATTCGTCTGCTTAATAGAGAGGGCGATTTTATTTTCAGCAAGATGGAATACTTTTCCAATTTCATTCAGATGTCAACACATTTCCAGGCAAATGGATAGAACTAGGACTGGCCCTTGGGTCCCTGGCGCCCCCGGCCAACTGAACTTCGGCGCTGTTTAAAGTATATTACTATCTTATATTCCTAAAGCAATCTGACTTAACATCAAGGAATTTTCTTCTTTTTTTGTTGTTACTTTCATTTTCCTATTTTCCCATTTCTTTGGACAGTCCTACTGTCTCAGACACATGACAAGCGCCCCCTAACACTTGGCGCCCCGGGCGATAGCCCGTGTTCACTGTAATTAAAGAGAATTGCGACACAATTACAAGAGGTGTTTGCAACTCACGACAATGCAAGCTATGCTTTACTGCAGAAAGCAGACATTTTAACATTTTAAAATAAAGCGTCATTTAAACATAAATCTCTAATGCTTTTCTTTCGAAATGTTATCAAACTATTTATTCTTTATAATGAAAATGAAAATGTTCAATTGACTTAAGGTGATGTATTATGCTTTCTGAGTGCACGTCCATGTATTTTCTCAATACTTCTTAACACTAATAAACAAAGCTGTTTTCATAGATGAAAAGAACAAAGAAAGGCAAGTATAGATAAGTACTCATTGCACCAGATGTAAGACATTATCTGATTCCAACCAAATATCTACAGATTTGCAGATTAAGCACACCGGTCAGAATTCTCATCCCAAATGCTGATACGTGTACCAGGATATGAACGTGATCCGGTAGATTAAATCTTTGCAATATAACGAGTGAAGCACCAACTACTTAGTTTAGTTTAGGGCTTCTCAAAGTAGGTGTCGGGAGCCCTCTGTGGGTCGGGTAAAGATTATTGGGGGTCGCACAAATATTTGAAAATCTTTTTTAAGAATAATCCTGTAACTACAGGGTTTCTATTATCTCTATAAAAATGTACTCCTTCTTGTGCTCATTGTACAATTTAAATACATTTGTTTTTGTTACGTCTTAGTAATTTATTTTTAAAAAGCAATTTTGTTTTGTAATAAACACCGTAAAAGAGATTATAAATACGTTGCAATTCTTTTACATTTGTTTGTCGTTATTTGTGTCTATGTTTAGTTACTGCTAGATTACGACTAAAGACTAATATATAGTCTTAGTACCTATTGCTTTTATAACAATGAGTGAGGGGTCGCGAAAAGATTTCGCCTCGTCAAAAGAGGTCGCAAATGAAAAAAAGATTTTGAGAAGCCCTGGTTTAGTATATAAAACTGTAGCAATTATGATTATAGTTTGTTTTAAATTATTTCTTCAGATGAAATGTTTGTTTCTGTTAACGTTTGACGCGTTTTTTAAAACTCAAGACCATCGAGAATCATTATCAGCAGCAGCAGCAATTCCACATTTACAAATTTGTTTCTTTATTTGTCTCCAGTTCATTCGTGTAGATTATTTTTCAAGGTTTCCCTTCTTTTCTGTTTCATTCTTGAGCAAAGAACTGCCATCCTCCCAATCTCCGCACGTGGAGAAATTGCTTGAATTTAAAATTTAATTTTCTGTCTAAATATTCATTTAATCTATCTGTTTATCAGAAACTTTCGTTTTGACGGCATCGAAAAAGAAAATCTGAAAATATCCTCAAGCATTATATTTATGAGTTTTATGTTTATCTGGAGGTGCGGTTTGACTGAACAGGTGAGCCCAGCAGTTGAGCCGACCAGGTGAGCAGAGCAGTTGAGGCGACCAGGTGAGCCGAGCAGTTGAGCCGGATAGGTGAGCCGAGCAGTTGAGGCGACCAGGTGAGCAGAGCAGTTGAGGCGACCAGGTGAGCCGAGCAGTTGAGACGACCAGGTGGGCAGGGCAGTTGAGGCGACCAGGTGATATAAATATACTGTTTTGTCTCAGCCACTACATATGAGATGGATGACAGACACAG
>VCCN01004310.1:2415357-2429382 GCA_006491835.1 Architeuthis dux
TTTCAGATCTAGTGGGTCTATACATACTCGACATATTAAGCAAATGCATTGATAAAACTGAAGTCGGATTATACAGAGATTGCGGACTAATGGTGGTTAGTAACGCTAATGGGCCAAGAACAAGCAGCATACACAAAAAATAGCTAGAGCACTAAAATACGTCTGCTTCAAAGCTGAAATAACATCGAAAATAGAGATAGTTAACTTTCTTAACACCATATTCAATCTAAACAATAACATCTATAAACCATCTATAACCCATTTTCCAAAGATAATCAACCACCCATCTATGTCGACTTTAACTCGAACCACCAAAAACCATACTCAAACAAATCCAAAATTTGATAAACACTAGAATAAATAACAACTCCTCAAACAGACACATCTTTGATGAAAGCAAGAAAATGCATAGTGACGCCTTGCAGAAAAGCGGCTACAGTATAAGCAAGAATACACCGACAATAAAACAACCAAGCACAAAAACAAAAAAAGAAACAGAAAAGTTATTTGGTACCCCCCTCCATGCTGTAAACTCGTAAACATAAACATAGGTAAAATATTCTTAAAACTAATAGATAAACATTTCCCAAAAGAAAACCCCCTAAATAAAACTTTCAATAGGAACACCATACAAATTAGTTACAGCTGCACTAGAAATATTAACAAAATAATAACATCACATAATAGAAAGGTCATCAATCTACACGATAGAGAGAATAGTAGCAAGGAAAATAAAATAGGACCGATTAAACTAGCATAGATTGCAACTGCAGAGATAAAAACTCGTGCCTCCTGGCAAACAAGTGTACAACGGAAAATACCAAGCTACAATGACAACAAGCGAACAACCAAATAAAATTAAATTCTACTAATATCGAAGCATAACTGGAAATCAAGATTCTATAACCACAAAAGGTCTTTCTTACAACCACATCTATAGCACAGCCCTATCTAAACAGTATTGGAAACAGAAACAGTAGGGACTAAACCCAATAGTTAAATGGTAAGTAATTCAAGACCTCCAAATAGTTTCAAAGACAGATGCTTTCTATGCTTGAAAGAGAAACTAAGAATTTTAAAATTCAGGGATAGGACCAACCAGTTAAACCAGAGAAGAGAATTTATTTCAAATAAACAAACGTAAAGCTAACAAGCTAGAAGAACGTAAATAGAATATGCGTAGTTAAAAGCGCGTAACCATGGAAACGGGTAAAAGTAGCTAGCCATTATAAATAAAATCCAGCCAACAAACGTGAGAAGCGTACATCCCACCACCACCACAGGTCAGAGTGGAGAGACAGAGGATTCTGTAGAGGCAGTGTACCAAAAACCAGCAGTTCCAGATCATATCATACCATTCACCCTGTGTGTGTGTGTGTGTGTGTGTGTGTGTGTGTGTGTGTGTGTGTGTGTGTGTGTGTGTGTGTGTGTGTATTTTCAACATTTTCCCATATAAATTAATGATAATTGCTTCTTCGCTTTGCGCCATTTCGGCTTACGTAAGGCTTTTAAAAGAACGCTCTACTTTCGGATATTTACTAAGCTTTGCTTCTTACGGCATAAGGCCAACTGATGGAGAAGTATATAGAAAGATTGTGCTGTGCCTACCTGCCTTGAAAATCATGGATTTTACCAGAGTTTGAACGCTTTCCACTCGTTGGAACCTTCTTGATATTTACTAAGTTTTGCTCGACAGGGCACTAGGACACCACGGGGAAAGGGAACTGGGATAGGAATATTCTGTGGCAGAATTCTGCATGCCTGACTAAAAAATCAACATTGGAAATATTTGTGATACTATTGTTCGGACTGAGATCCTCATCTTGGTTGTCATTTCCACAACGTTTCGGCCGATGTACTCTCCGGCCTTCTTCAGGTGTCAAGCACCACAACTGAAAAATTAACCACGAAATAATTTCTAGGACATGGATAGTGGAATGAGGACAGTATACCCCCGTGGATCAAATAAAGGGTTCAGTTCAATAGTTCCGGTAAGTTACCGACAAAACTTGACACCTGAAGAAGGCCGGAGAGTACATCGGCCGAAACGTTGTGGAAATGACAACCAAGATGAGGATCTCAGTCCGAACAACAGTATCAGTAATACTAACACCTCATCTCAGAAATACCGAACTCAACATTGGAAATATTTGCTTTTCACTTGAGTTTGAACACCGACCACCAGCGCTAACAAGAAATACGCAACTGCTTCAGTCACTCAGCAGGCCATTCTTGATATTTATTTAGATCTTCTTAATACGTCACACGGCCAAATAGATAGAGGTAGGAGATGATTTCTATTGATAATCATTATTTAAAATATTTGCCTATTTTATTTGGTCTCGAACACGGTCATTCTTAGTAATATACCTTATCCCGAGCAAGCAAGCAAACTAGAAGATATGCTAAGCAAATTAAAAAAATACGCCAAGTAAGTTAGGAAATACGCCATTCAAATTTTAAAATATGGTATGCAAATTAAAAAGTATGGCCTGCAAATTATAAAATACAGCAAGCAAATTAAAAAGACAAGCGAACTGAATAGATGAACAGGAGTAATCACACACAGTTAACTGTTACGGTTGCTGCGAATGTTAATTTTCGTTTAGTGAAATTAGTTGAAACTTGCCTCTTGCTGTATTTTTTAATTTGCAGGTCGTATTTTTTAATTTGCTCGGTAAAAGGTGTACAGGGTGGGTGAGAATTATATGTAACTTTTGTAAACGAATTAATGGCCGGAAACAATGGTTGTCTTTCCAAGCCTAGAGATCTGCCTGCTATTTTACCCATAGCTGGCGAAAGAAGAGATGTATCCATGCCTTTCCCAGGGGCATTAGTGCAAAGTGAACATAAACAGCCTCGTTTGAACTCGGGTCGCCGATTCCGTTGTCCCCGCCGTTACCACTACGCCAATCGCACCTAACTTTAGTAAATATGGCTCTATTTTCGTGAAACAAATTTTATTCAGGTCCTTACAGTGATAGAACTTAATTTGCGATTCTTGATTTCAGGTATCAATTAAGAAAGTGGTCCAAAATCGAGCATCGCCTGACGCTGCATGAGTAAAGCGATGGGCCATTTTGGAGCGCTTTCTTCACTGATACCTGAAATCAGAAATTATAAATTAAATTTTACCACTCTAAGGACCAAAATAAAATTTATAAAATCAATCTAGTTTGATTACAACCGACCAATACATAATAAAGTTATTACCAGTTTCCAATAGGGGGTTTCTTTTCACCCACCCTGTAGTTTATTTAGCTGAGACTTTCACTTTGCCTTCTCTTTCGTTCAATATCATTACTAAGTCATAATGTTATTAGCAATATTTATTCCTGTTAGCAAGCATCAAGATTGTCTCCATTATTATTCTCGTGATTATCTCGTTTTCTCGTTATTCTTTGCAAAGTTGGGTTATACTGTTTCTTGGTTTTAATTTCTATATCTTCTATATTTTCATTTTGAATCTTCTTGAATAACCTTCTGTGTTCCCTGATCGGGATTCTCTCTTGAGAACATGACGTGCATTCAGACAAATGTAAAGCCTCCCACCAACTTTTATTTTTGTTCTCTCTCTCTCTCTCTCTCTCTCTCTCTCTCTCTCTCTCTCTCTCTCTCTCTCTCTCTCTCTCTCTCTCTCTTCTTCTTCTTCTTCTTCTTCCCTATTCCTCTTTCTCTCTCCCTCGATATATATTTCTGCATATGTGTACCTGAATCACGTTCTTCCATGGCGTATTCTTCCAAGAACAAAACAACATAATGGTCCTCAAACAGTTTTTTTCTATCAATGATCGCGGGAATGAATGAAATCCACAGTTTCAAAAGTAAAAGGGAATCAGGACAACCACAAGAGATTCCTATTCTTAAGTTCGTAGTGACAGAAATACTTGGTAAACGGAAAGAAAGAAAAACAGCTTTTACATTTTAATATTTAAACAGGTATTATGCTGTAAGTCAACTTACTGTTCCTTGTTTTTATTTGTTACGCATTTGTTGAGTTTCAATCTAGAAAAAAAAACTTTCTTAAATATTACACTCAACTCCAAAATCATGTGCGCTACAAAAAGAGCTGAACACCCAAAATTATTGTCCTAGATGCCAGATTGAGAGCTTTGTTATTACACCCAATATTTGAATTTCTTATTTAAAAGAATCTTTTTTATCAAGGGAAATGAATAGAAACATATGATAGCAAATACTACGTGTAACCTGCACTGTCACTGGGATAGCTGCAAATATCCAATTGGTGCGAGAGTTCGGTGTTCGAGCCCAAGTAAAAAGCCACGATTTCGAATGCTGAATTTCAAGGCAAATCATCAGGCTGTCCCAACTTGTAATATTGATGCTACAGTTTTTCTCCCTCCCATTACTCCCACTTGGCCTTGTGCTAAACTAAGTTTAGTAAATATCGGTATCAGAGTCTGTGAGCAGATGAGTACTGACAATTATATTGACTAGCTGCGAAGATATGTATGTATGTATGTTTCCGTATATATATGTGTGTATGTATTAAGTTGTCAGTATAGATCAGTGTATATATCCTATTTGTTCATATGAGTGTTTGGAGCGATACAAGATAATATCTACAAATTAGGTTCTGGGTCTATTTCTATTTCATCAGTATACCTCTATTTCATAATGCTTGCATGCTATTTCCAGAAATAGCTCTCCTGACTGCATCCTTTTCCGTGTCCAAGTCCTGTTTATTCACATTAGGTTTATTGCCAAAAACACACCGGCGATATTGTATAATTAATACAATGTTTCCAAGAGGCGTCGAAAGACACGGGCGCCGCACTAAACCAACACCCTGCCAAGTCCTGCGCTTAACTGCCAAGCGTAGTTGCACGTATCACATGAGATCAGACACGTAGTATTTCACCTACTGCATTTCTACTAACAAATCTCGCTAAAATGTTGAAGGGGGCCCTTCAAAGGGTCAAGACCCCGAGCCCCAAATCTCTAGCTACACCTCTTCATGAGATGCACTAATAAGTGTTAACTCGAGCGAACGTTGTTCAATTTAAACGTGTGTGTCTTCCTTGATTAATCTTAAATTCGATCCATGCATAACGATTGATGCAAAACTTGATGCAAAAGTTACCAGAATTCTTTTTACCAACCAAAAAGTCACTTTGGTTTCTTAAAAGGCTTGGTGGTGCAAAGAAGCGAAATAATTTAATACTTGATTTTTCCAGATTTGGCTCAAATAAACGGATGCTCCACTCAACCGGAAAATTAGGTTGATGCAAAATTTTTGTTAAAAGGCTTGGTGGTGCAAAGAAGCGAAATAAATTAATACTTGATTTTTCCAAATTTGGCTCAAATAAAGGGATGCTCCAAGTAACCGGAAAATTAGGTTGGTGCAAAGTTTTCCAGTATTTTTAACAATTTCACAGCATCAGTATTCTGTCATCAAAATATTTTCTATGGCTTTCTATGACCTGACATCACCTTTCAGCTAAATTCGATTTGTTTTGGTTTTTCAAGAGTTGGCTCAAATAAACAGATATCTCGAGTTACTGGTCATTCAATTAACCGAAATCTGCTGAATATATTTCATACGAATTATGCTATACCCGTAGATTCGTCGATGGGTAATTTAGCCCAATAAGATATTGAACATATTGATGAATCTGTTTGTCTGTTACCCAGGGATTTTCGTATCTCGCTGGACGTCTAATACATCTCTCGAAATCTCTTCACTAGGAAATAAATAACCTCATTTTCTATCAATTGTTCTGTCTTTGAGAAAGCCGTTTCATGCTTGAAGTTTCCTGAATCTTTGGATAGCACCTCGTATTTTAACGCTGAACCATTTTTTAAAAATGTGTTGTTCTTACATTCTCGAATCGACATCTGTTATTCTTCTACTGAAGCTTATGGTAATGATGCAAGCACGTGTCGGCAAGGGTTTGCAAAGTTTCAAAGACTTGAGCCCCCAAGACAAAAACGCCCTGGAAGACCTCAGTTTGGATAGGAAGTTCTTCCAGCATATTCTCAACACATGTCATCTACAGACTATCATTTGGTTCACTCCATGCAACACTCGTTGTCTGCTCAGTGATCCCAATAAATTCAAAGTTTGGAAGAAATTCCTCGATGAATTCACCGAATCAAAAGCGGAAAGAGTAAAATCAAATTTCCTTGCAATATATTTAATTATTTGGTACACATACAACAGTGGGTCCCAAAGATTTGACAAAATAGTTATTTCCATTGAATACACGGACACAGGCGAAAATAATCCCTTGCTTAAAAATTGTTTTTTTATCGCGCAAGACGATGTTAGAAAACAACAAAAAGAGAACGTTTAAAGTGCGTATCAAGTAAAAAAAAGATTCATATTGTTCAACTAAGTCGTGCTGTCTGTTTCAATATATTATTATTATTATTAGTAGTAGTAGTAGTAGTAGTAGTAGTAGTAGTAGTAGTAGTAGTAGTAGTGCTGCTGCTGCTGATGATGATGATGCTGCTGCTGTGGTTATTATTATATCAATCACAACGTTATTCGTCGAATGAGTCAGAAAGCTGAGCTGAGCTGACGTAAATGACCAGATCAAAATTTAATAAACGGTGTGTTCGTTATATATGATATATTGAAACATAATTACGAACGTGAAAAAAAACAGGAAGTTAGGAAAGTCAAGATATCAAAGAATACGGGTTATCTTTTCTTTTTAACATCAGTAGTTTTGACTATTAATGTTTTCATTTCATCGTCTCATTTCATAAAAGATATGAAACTCATTTGTTTAGCATCCTTTATTCACCATCATCCTTTGCTCGAAAGAAGGTTAATTTCATTTCGTAACGATTTTCCCCGCCTAATATGCTAAGTGTAGTTCACATCTACCCAATAATATTGTTCTTACCTAGCAAGATATTCTCTAAACTAGGGTGGGTATTGTGGGGTACTGAGATTGTAATACAACGATGGGTCAGGGGAGGGCTAACTTCATTAATTAATTCTACAAAGACACAACAGGAAATATTGGGAATTTTGGATTTTACAAGCTAGTTAGAACTACTAGAGTTTGGAAATCGAATGAAAGGCTTTGCTATCAAATAAATGCAAGTAGTTGGAACTGGACTAATTGATAAACAACGCCAGTTCTTATCTAGCAATATATTCTCTAAACTCAAGTACCAGGCTAGCTGAAATTAGGACCACACAAATCACACCTTAATATAAAACGATAACCTAATCATCAGTTCGGGTGAAACTCTAAAGAGGTGCCCGAGACATTTCCATTGGAGATAGATAGGTTTTTTCTGGGAATTAAACCAGGTGGTCATTCTATGTGATAACTCAAAGAGACCTTTATTGGAGAGAGATCGGTCAAGTCTAATTTACTTGAGATGGGAGAGAATCTGGAATTAAGACCACAATTAATGTTCAATTATTAAGAAAAATAAAACCTTAATCTAGATTATCAACCTGGAGAAGTTCTGGAGAGGCGCCATAACACTTAGGACAATTAGCCATAGGTACATTTTCATAGATATGGGGGCCATCTTGTCAAATCCATAATTATAATATGTAGCTGGGTGCGACAGAACCCTCTGATTGGTCGGTTCTTGACATAAAGAAATGGAAACATCCTTTTGGTGGCGGTGTGAAGTCCTCAGACAATCGAATCGTGTGGTGGGAGTAAAAGGGGGTAGTTTTGTCGATCAGGCAGAATTTCGTGTGTGTTGGATTGATTATCCATACTGGACATTAATTATCTCTCCACAACTCCCCTTGTCCAAAAGTCCCCAATAAATACATCGAACATTGGGAGTCCTTTCAGTTCTGTCCCAGTCTTCGCCGGTAGTTTGAGACACAACGCTTGCCCCCAAGCACCCCCCACCCCCGCGACAACCCGATTTAGAAGATTCTGGCGTAAAGTTGAACAAATCTCTGACAAAAGTCACAAAATCGCTTCCCTGTTTAAGACCAGCCCTGTCACGTTCATAGAACATACGTTTGCTAAAATTGTTGCTGTGTTTATAACCGCGCAGTGAAGACGTTTCATTCAAAACCTCTGTAGGCGAGCCTTTTGTGGATCTTCAAATCACAACGTGGACACAGGGCCTGGAACAAGGTGGAAGCAACCGAACGACCCGTGGTTGTGTCCTTACAAGATTCCGTTTCGCCAATTTTCCAAACGTAGGTTTCTTGCTTTAATTAAAAATCAGCTTTTGAAATCCTAAATGTTATCAAGGTTCAAACACCAATTGTATGACTCACTTTGTTTTTCCTGAAAACTATTTCATAATAGGTCCAAAATGGGATAATTAGATGTAACAGAAAGGAAAATGTCACCCTAGAGTCGGCGACTTGGACTTGCTAGTATGGTAAGCTATTTTTTTCTCAAATATTCTAACCAGCCTGGAAATTCGGTATTTGTAACCAGAACACTGTTCGTTCCCCTTCACACAATCTGTTTTGTATCTGCAAAACCCGTAATCCTGGGAGAAAGAGATAGATTTGGAGAAAGAATGAATGAAAGAGTGTTTACTATGAATGATTTTTATAGTTTATGATCGCTGTTTCACAGTTATTTCCCCAGAGTAGCTGCAAGGATCGGCTTTGTTATTGTGGTTACTTTTAAAAAATGGTTTCATTAACTTAAGTGTCCCTTTGCATCTGCGTTTTTGGAATATAGCCAAGTATTTACTTAAATGAATATATTTCATATATTTCTTTTATTGGACTCCTTTTCTTTTAATTAATTCTCTGGCATGGTTAAATAGATGCGATAGCTAAAACATAGAGTATCACCAACTAGAGCAAAAAGGGCACACAAAAGAAATCACATAACTGCGACAATTGAATTAAGATATATTTTGTGCTCTTCTCTCTCTATGCCTGTTACTTATTTATGTCTGTGTTATAGGTTTTTTTTCTGGTTAATTGGAACACCGGTTAATCAGATCATTGATTTACATGGAGCACAATCTAGAAAAACCGAAACAGTTCAAGTGAATTTGTAATAATTTGCTTCGTTTATTTTCAACCCCATGCCATTTAATTGGGCCAGCGTAAACAAACCAACGTGAATTTTTGGTTGGTTACTGTTTACCTACTCACTGCTTAGTCATCCTCCACCAGACAGTAACACCTGTGTAGCTGTCATATTCTGCCTTTTAGGGTATAGGTACGTTATCTTTACCATTGTTTTATGCAAGAAGGTAATGAAGGCAGTCCGTTATCTTTACAGGTGATCTGCGCTATTTTTGTTTCCCATGCAGTCGTTACAGCAGGATACACACATTAAGTTCCTCAATGAGCATTAAGGATTACAATATCCAGTGTTGTTAAATCTATAAAAATCAAAATAAAATTTGTTCTAAGATTAATTGCCCCGATTAACCGAGATCTAATATATATAACATCGAGAAATAACTCGTCACTAGTATACCATGATGGTTGAAAGAGAAGAGAATGGGTGAGTTAGCACTTACGCCAACCGCTCTCCCATAATTACTTTGCAGCCCAGATAGTAGTATAAAGTATAAAGCTGTTACAACCATTTTCAACCTTGACAGAGACCAGACCACATTATATATATATATATATATATTCGTCAACCTCTTCTAGAGCCTCACCCTCTATTCTTATGGTCGTTTTGGGGACTTTATCGTTGAACATTTACTTTTGGCTTGGCTGACTTTCCTTATTTAGATCGGTCCACATGGTTTGTAATTCTTCTAATGCTTCTGACGTCATGGAAACGTCATTGGCGAATCTCAAGTGGTTTAAATATTCTCCGTCTATATTTATTCCCATTCCTTCCTAGTCAGTTTTCCGGATGACGCATTCAAGGCTCGTTGGAAATAGTGTAGGTGTTATTGTATCCCCTTGCCTTACTCTTTTTCTTCTCTTCATCTAGTTTGTATCTTTATGTAGTCTAATTATTTCAGTGCCATATGTTCCTTGTATGTAATTCTCGTTAATACCTTTTTCTCGCATTGAGTTGAAGACTGTCGTGTATTTTACCGAGTCAAATGCTTTCTCATAATCTACAAAGGCCAAACAAAGCGGTTTCTTGTATTCTAATGACTTTTCGATTAGTTGATGTATTGTATGTAGGTGGTCTATTGTTGAATAGCCACTTCTGAAGCCTACCTGTTCGCGTGGTTAATTTTCATCTAGAGTACCTGTTAGTCTGTTAGCCTCTTGGTGAATAGTTTGTGAATATGTTAGGTAATAGAGTAATAAGGTGGTAGTTGCCGAGGTCATGGTTTTCTCCTTTTTGTGAAGTAGAATAACTATTCTTAGACAAAAGTTTTAAGGTACTCTTCTTTCTCGTATGCACTGTTTTTGGTTACCTCTCCTGTTGACGAATTATCTAGATCAGATAATATAGTTAGAGAAAGGCCACGAAAACGAAATAAAACGATGGATAACGATCGTCTGGAAAGCATTTGGTATGAATAGAAACATACTGAAGAGCACCTTGCCAATGTGCTTAAAGCGTAAAGTATACAATGCATGCATAATACCATATATGA
This sequence comes from Architeuthis dux, assembly GCA_006491835.1. Classification (NCBI taxonomy): domain Eukaryota; kingdom Metazoa; phylum Mollusca; class Cephalopoda; order Oegopsida; family Architeuthidae; genus Architeuthis; species Architeuthis dux. Next base: position 2,425,861 of record VCCN01004310.1, read on the forward strand.
CTTACAGATACGGAACATGGAAATTTAAAAAAAAGAACTGAGAACCAACTTAGAGATAACTCTAAGAGAAAGAAAAATATCTACATGGATCATATTATACAAATAATTAAGCAACCAAAATGGAGATGGGATAGACACTTAGCAAGAGGTGGCGAGAACACATGGAGCAAAAGGCTGACCAATTGGTGTCCATGGGACAGTAAAAGGCAGTAGGAAAAGACCAGACATATGCTCCATATGTTGTCCTTCCTTCTTGTGCTAAGTGTCCAGCCCATCTTCATTTCTTTCGTTTAATCACTTGTATGTTGGCCCTATCTCGGATTCATGTTGATCTGTTCCTATCTCTTGGGGTTATTCCTAGCATTACTCTTTCCATTGCTCTCTGTGTGATTATTAATTTTTTTTCAAGTGTTGTTTTTTTTTGTTTCCATGTATCGCATCCGTACGTCATGGCTGGTATTATGCATTCATTGCACACTTCTTTAGAAAGTATATTTAAACAATTATCAATATCAATCGTTTTAAAACGACACTTGAAAAATAACAATTTATAAATAGTTCAGTAGTTAACTCAATGATGCTCTATAATTGCTTTTGAACGATCTGAATGTCTGTTTTCTCATGAATTTGAAGATCAGTCATGAGTTCTTTAAAGTTTGGGAAATATTCGAGTACCATTGGCGGCATCTCGTTGAAAAACGTTTAGTTTGATTTCAAAGGCTTTTAGGTTATCAAATATAACATCAGGTTATTTGCCAGATCCCTGTAAATTTGTGTTCAAATCATTTAAATATGAAGAGAAATCTGTAAAAAACACATTAATCTACAACTCCAAACAACGTCTGATAATTATTGACAAGAACATTTATTTCATTCGTCAAAAACAGACGAATTTAGCCAAAAACTCAAATTGAAATTAAAAATTAAAAGGGTTTAGTAATTAGGGGACCACTTCCCAGTAGTTTCATTGATGACATAGTGTTAATCACAGGCAATACCAGAAAACGCAAAATAATACACATATTGCCGTCTTGACACTTGTTACTAATGAACATTTTGGTTTCCTTTTCTTTTTATTTCGAAGCAATGTATCACTGAGCCCATGTATCACGGAGCCCATGCATTCACTCATGAGGTGAAGCAGTGTATCACTGAGCCCATATACCACTGAGCCCATGCATTCACTCCTGAGGTGAAGTAGTGTATCACTGAGCCCATGCATTCACTCCTGAGGTGAAGCAATGTATTACTGAGCCCATGTACCACTGAGCACATGTATCACTGAGCCCATGCATCCACTCCTGAGGTGAAGCAATGTATTACTGAGCCCATGTACCACTGAGCCCATGTACCACTGAGCCCATGCATTCACTCCTAAGGTGAATCAGTGTATTACTGAGCCCATGTATCGCTGAGCCCATGTATCACTGAGCCCATGCATAGTGTTACACTGCTTCACCTCAGGAGTGGTCCTGAGGTGAAGCAGTGTATTACTGAGTCCATGTATCACTGTGCCCATGCATCCACTCCTGAGGTGAAACAGTGAATAACTGAGTCCATGTATCACTGAGCCCATGTATCCACTCCTCAGGGGACAGCTCATGAATTAAGGGTTCCCGATTTATTTTTTACAAAATCACAATGCACGCTTAATTCCATGAGGAAAATAACGTTTTATTAAAATTTCATCTAAGAAAAGGGGAACCTTTTTCGAAGAAATGAGAGAATTTCAGGTTAAGTGGACAAATGATTACTTCTTTGTTGAAGTAAAGAACACACCAATGTGTCTAATATGTTCTGAATCCCCCTCCGCATTTAAAGAATTTAACGTTAATCGTCATTACACAACTAAATATTCCGGATATGATACATTTAAAGGAGATATCAGAAAGCTTAAAATCGAAACACTAAAGAAACAGATCGGTAGCCTAAATACGCTTTTTTCTAAAAGGCAAACAGAGCTCAGCGAAATGGTGCATGCAAGCTATGTTGTTAGCAAAAAGGTTCCTAACATTCTAAAAATTATTCTGGCGGTAAATTTGTGAATTTGTGGCCCGGTTTATGATTAGCAATATCTCATGTGGCCCGCTGGTCGAAAAAGATAGAAGAAGGAATAGTGTAGCATAACGGCCATCTGTACTTCTTCATCTGGTCGCCGAGAGAGAAAGAGATGTTGAGAGAGAGAGGAAGCAAGAGATGATGATAGAGAGGGAAAGAGAGACGACCATTTCTTCCGGGGCTGCGATGATGTTGATGATGATGATGATGACTCTCTGTCCGGGTCTGCTGACGGGAGCTGATCTTTCTGTGGAGGGAAATTCATTTCGGGCAAAAACTCTCCCACGTGTGTGGAGAGAAAAGACGACAAAATTCACGGATCTTCAATTTGAAATCTGGGGTTTTATTTCCACATATACAGGTTAATTTCTGGGCCGGTCTGCGGATTTCATTTTTTCTAACTGAGTTGGTCACTTTTCAGAGTTATTACTATGAAAATCAAGAGTTCCTGCCTGTTCCACCCAGCCTGGTGTAAGAAGCCATTTCGTCTCTGACCTGTCGCTCCGGATTCAAATCTCAAACAGGTCACCGCTTCTAACCGGCTCTCACCCCCACCCTCGCTGACGGGGAGCGGACCTCCTTGTCGACCCTGCTGCTAATTGCTTCAGCTCGCAACCCCAACTGCTCTAACCGTTTCAATCTAGCCCCTTATAACTGCTACTGGTCATACGATCCCTCCTATTTTCAAATCTCGTACCCTTCAACGGTTTCCGGTAACCCGATCTGTCCAGTTTGTCACATACGCAATTTAACACAGATTTCAAATCTGGCCAGTTCCAACGGCTACCGGTAACACGATCTGGGTGTATTTCGTTACAATAGCAACTTTCCTGATCTGGAATCCAAATAGAAAGATGTACAAGACTGGCCATTTGGAAAAAGTTTGTAATGTTCTGATTCTCCAAGACAAATTGCTGTTAAGCTTTTCAGGAAACTAACACCACGATTTGAGTTTTTCCAGTCGACGAGATAAAGAAAATCCATTTTAATGGGTTTGTTTCTTTTTCGTTTCCGTACTTTAAAATTGTGGTGACTAACGAAAAAGCACTAATTTGTCTTCGGCGGCACTTCTGGTATTCTCCTGAAGATAATATCTTTCCTCTGGGTTATGCAATGGAAGTCGGGTGCTGTAATTGCTTGAATCGTATAATTGTTAATATTGGTTTAACACACTCCAGAACCGGAAGCTGTAATAATTGACTTCGTTTACTTCAGAATTGATCTCTGATAAGATCTGAAACTAATATTCTTTAATCTAATCCCCGATGACCTAATCCCCCCATAGCCATATATCGATCCGTATATATTAACGACGGTTCATTCCATTTATAATATAGAAAGGGTGTAGTAGTATAAGGGTTAGATGCAAAAGAAAGTCTTTCATTTTAGTTGGACCTACGTTATGTCTAATTTAATTCCATTTATATATGTGTACATATATTGCTCTGCATACAGCAGCAGCCG
>VCCN01004310.1:2430612-2459339 GCA_006491835.1 Architeuthis dux
AACTTTTGTATTGTATATATAATAAATAAATTCGTATATATACATATATAAGTCTTGTCAGTTTGACACATTTCGTAAGAGAACCGCCTAGCAATCATTTGGTCGTGATTTCAAATCACGGTAGGGAAATGTTAATTTTATATATTGGTTTGGTTTAACGTGCCGTGATAGACAAACAGTGAAGAATTTATTCCCCTAAATTAGGTGAGGATTGTTCTTGCTACAGTTAAAGTCAACTCCAACTTGGACTGGAATTTGACAAAATTGGAAAGATGCCGCACGGAATTATGTATTACTGAAAATGCAAAAACATATGATGATAAAATACATGCAATTAGATAGAAAATATAGAGGAATTTTCATCTTTAAACATTTGTTTTATTCCTGTGACTATTTATCGAAAAGTCAAGGGAATTAATTGAAATCAGTGTTTATTCTAGAGGCCCCTTTAATTACGTGCAACCCTTATATAGCCTAAATATTTACCTGAGAGTTTAATTAACTTTATTCATAGTAGATTCCCTGGGACTAATTAAGATTCAGTTGTTTTGCTCTTTTCAGCTTACCTTGTTATTTCTGTACAGAATTGTTTTTTTGTCGAGAAACGGTAAAAAGAATACCCTGACAGCGAATTGCCTAATATTTTCCATCAATCTCACCTGGCGTTACTTCCTTTTCTAAATCTGCGTGGAAAGACAACTTTCAAATGACAAAGTAAACGGTTGCTGACATTTAAATCAGCAGTCGTTTATTTTGCATGGTCTTTCTGATTAAAGACATTCTACAAAATCTAATTGCATAACACCACTAATTACAAAGGAGCCAGCAGTACAGTGAATTGTCATTTTTTTTTATTTTACCCCCAGTCTTGAAGGATTAGCTACCTTCAAATATGTATTATAGGCGATCATCGATATAGCGCGGTTCGTTATTGCCTTGTTCGCGATATAAGGTGGACGGGTCGGGGACACCAACATTTTTGCCTATATTATCGCCCACACGCCACAGAAAAAACACGAATGTAAACATATTTTCATCAAAAGACTTACTTGATATGACTAAAATATTAAATGTATTTAATTTGCAATCAATTCATATATAATTATATGGCGTTTTACATATATTTTCCTTGATTTGGGGATGAAAACACTGGTTTTGGCACTCGTAATTGACTTTTGATTATCTGCGGTTCGGTTATAACGCGCTTTTCTTGGTAACCAACACCCGCGTTATTATAGGGGTACTACTGCATTAGCAACTATATATACAGAGAATAGTTTTTCACTTAGAACATTTAAATGTTTTAAAAAGAAGCAAATTGAATATTTATTCTTTTTCTTTCTTTAGGATCCAATATAAAAGAAGATGTTATGCTACATTCTTTTGACATTATCTCAAGTAATGGTTAACCTGATAGACTCGTAAACAAATCTACCGTAGGAAGATCGATCATCACTTTACACACTCCATGTGTGATGACCTTGTTCCAGGCGAGGCAAAGCTCAGTAAATACCTAGGTGGTCTTGCCGTGGAACAATGTTTAACCTGTTGGTCTCGCAGACAAAAACTACTGTAATAAGTTCGATCATCGCTTTACGCACTCCATGTGTGATGGCCTTGTGCTGTATGAAGCTGAGCTTTGTAACTATCTACTCACCTCACCGTGGAGCAACGGTTAGCAAGTTTATCTCTCAGACCATTACTAAACTAGCTGTAGCGTTATCACCTTCTTGGAGGTTGGCGACAAACGTTCAACGACAGTTGGTTGGTTTCGGCACTCCTTGTTGTGGACGGTGTCAGGGCAACGATGTGTCCGGACTTCGAGAAGACGGAGGCTGGTCTCTGGAAATAATTGGCCTGAAACGTAAAGAAGGATCGAGACGGAGACGATTTCTCTGGTTAAAGAATATACTGTTTATTCGAGAGTGGCTGTCGAGGTAACTACGTCCGTATCTGGTGGACACTCTGATTTTTTCTTCGTCAGCCTTCTTTATACTGTGGTTGTTTATGGTTTCTAGATGTTAAATTCCTTCATCTTGTTTAGTCTATATATTTTGAATTTTGGCTATTTTGAATTCCCCCGTGCTCGTTTATTAATCAGATTTCTATTTTTAGATATTTTCCGTCGATGTTTTGACTCGTATTTCCCTTTCTCCTGAGTCACCCTTTGATGTTATCAAAAGTACCACTCTTGTTTATCAAAAGTGTTCAGTCGATTGTTTTAGTTAGTGTCAATCTGTATATTTTGAACTTCCGATTTTTTCTTTTCATTTATCTATTTTTCTATCTATCTATCTATCTATTTTCATTTATGCACCTCTTCGCTATGGTACACTAGCGAGTTCGAGCTTTACTGGTTATCCTTCATTTTTGGCATGGTACCAGATTAAGGTAAGGTTATTAAATAACTATTGATGCGTCGCCTAGGAGCATGGTTAGCAAATTAGTCTTTCAGACCATTATTTATCTAGTGAGTTTGATCCTTGTTGGATGCCATGTGTTTTTTATTTAGCTAAGTACATGACTATACAAAGTAAAGGCTTTGCAGATGTTTGCAGATGTTTGCAGATGTTTTTAAGACATCAGTCTTCAAAAAGCAATTACAACATGTCTTGTTGATTTATCTTTTCTGTTATAAAAATATTTTCAACGCCTTTACATTGTATTTACTTGTATTAAATATTGGACATCGAACACCTGATGCCAACTAGCTATTAGTGTTTTCACCAGGAAATGTGTACTACCATTATTATGCGTATATATTCACAAAGTATAGCTTAGTCTTGCATAATATCACATAAATGTTAGCACCTAGTCAGGATCAAACTCACTACAGCAGCAATTGTCATAGCTCTACGACAACGCCTTAATGGCATTTTATTAAACTTATCTTAGTCTGGCACAGGGCCGAGATAGTAGGGTACCCAGTCAATATTGAAATCATTGAAATGATTTATAAAACCAGTAAAAAAAAGTGAAAGCCATCGCTCTACGGCATGTATCCATGTTAACACTTATTACGGTCCGCTTGGCCTGGCATAGGGTTTCATTAGTGGGATCCCCAAAGAGGCTTGAAATCACTACACTAGTCATGGTCTGCCATATTAGCTTGCTAACCATCGACTTTCGACTGTCACCCATATAATATTCTAACCGGCGAGAAGATTCTTTTCCAGGAGCGGCTGACGAGATATGTCGCCAATATGTTGTTACACATTGACAGGTTATGTAACTACTCATGCTGTCCTGAAAATAGTGCAATTAAATTTTCCCGCCTTGGTAACAAACTCAAGTTCAACATATTTTCAAAAGATAGCGATAATTATGCTGGTAAATGTGATTTAGACAGCACCTTGAAACCATCAAAAGGAGAAATCAAACGAAGAATCACCTTAGGTTGACAGGCTTTCGACAAAGCAAGCTCAAACGAGAAAATCACATTAGTATTATAAGAAAGGACTACAACCAATGCTTCCTCCCGATAGTCTCCTATGGAGTTGAAACATGGAACCTAACTAAAGGATTGGCTCAAACTAAAGACCATGCAATGTGCACAAGAAAGGGCCATGCTTAACATCATATGGAGATCAAAAGACATCACATTATTGTTAGAGTTAGAGTTAGAGTTAGAGATACCATAACATCCATTAAAAACTCAAATGGCAATGGGCAGGCCATGTTGCAAGAATGTCAAACTACCGCTGGGCATCTCACAAATGGATCTCCAGAGATCATATGCGGAATTGTGGCCGGCTAAAAATAAGATGGCGTGACGATTTAGACAAGTTCAGAGAATATTGGCTCCGCGACGCCCACGATCAAGAGGTCTGTCGAATCTTGGAGAAAGTCTATGTCCATTGACGGACGTTAAAAGGCTGCTCATGATGATGATGATGATGATGATGATGATGATGATGATGATGATGATGATGATGAATATCCTGGAATTTAAAAATGGCGGCTCCCATGAAGGAACAGTATGCATATATTTCCGAGGAACTTTGTGATACATTTGCAAATTCTGGGTCTTCTTACTCTGGCACGGAATCATATAGTAATTCGAGACAATTCGTAAATGGTGATGAAAGCAGTGAAAGTAACATTCTTCGGCCTTCCGCCGGTGTACAATTGATATAGGAATAGGGGTCTCTTCTTTTTCTCAGGTTGTTTCGGTATTTTTCCTTGGCTTGTGCATGTGCACCCCCAATATTCGGACTAGTGACCTTGTATTTTTGTTCCGTCTGATCCATTCACTGATCTTCCGAATAGGTCTACGAAATGAACTAGTATGAATTAAACTTAGCTTGGTTTAGCACAAAAGGGATCAGTAGCGGAGCATGCGATGAGGGTCAAACTCACGACAATAGCGATTTGGTCTACGAGACAGACTCGCAAACCATTGTATGGGGTGATTAAGAAGTTATTTCTCTCGCCTTTTGTTGGGCTATGATCACTAAAAGAAAGCCCGAATTTTTAAAAGACATGCGCGAATGCTTCCAGACACATGCTAAGAGACCAATTTAGCATAAACTTATATTGTAAATTGAACTCCCTACTAGAAATCTATTTTAGGGGGGAATTTTCAAAAAACGTTTTTTCTAGACATAAAAAGTACCTTTCTTTTTAAATTTTCAGCCCTCTAGCTACATTGGTGCGGCATGTATGCGTGATACATACATAGCCATTCAGTCAGACCAACTTAAAAACTGAAGAAACGTGTTGGCGGTTTTGGTGACAGTTTTGGTTGACAGATTTGGTTGATGGTTTCTAAAAAGAAATGTTCTTTCAAAGATTAAAGAAAGGATCGACCAGATAATAATTTAATTTTGTTATTATGAAAGTGAATCTCTATCTGCCTGGTGTAATTGCTACAGATCAATTCTTTCACCTTGGTTCAGATCAATTATTCCATCTTGCATCAGATCAATTATTTCCCCTTGCTTACTGAACAGCAACAGTGAATGTATTCTAGTTTTGTGATTCTTTGAAGTTCAGTGCAATTCTATTTCAAAAATAATCTATGAACTGATTTTACGCACGATTAAGTTGCATATCAAATAGGAAATAACACCCAAGCGACAAAATTTAACGAGCTCACAACACGGGCGAATGGTTTAGCGAGATTAGCTTGTTAAGGCACCAGGTATTTCTTAAGCTTAGCCTGGCACAAGACAACACAGTAGGACACCCAGTGATGATCGAATTCGTTACACAGTAGTAATGGTCTGCTAGGCTAGCTACCTAACAATTACGCCCACGACGAGGGGCTCATTTTTAGAGGGGTATTAAGCTGAGCTTAATCTGGCACAAGGTTACATGTATAAGGCTCTGAGGTTCGAACCTCACTACAATAGACTAGTCAGATGCCAACGTATTTACTCAGCTTACGCTGGTATAGTGCTACAGTGGTGGGCGTTGCTGATGGGGTGGGCGACTTACTACTGAAGGAGGAACACTTAAAGCGGAATTCAAACAAAACATATAACACTTTTCTTCCTGGACTTTATTAAAATGTTTATAGTGGGGCAGCTTCGCCAAATAACTGTGCGCTTTGTGATAAAAGCATATAAGTTGATACACTTATAGCCAAAGGCATTACAAAAAACATTTGATATTGAGACATCATGAATTTTCAATATGTCGCCCATGACAGCCGTTTTAAATATGGCTACCAGCGATAACGGTTTTCAAATCAATCTTCTTATCAGCAATGGATATAATATGATATTGAAGACATAATTAGTTGAATATTTTACCATACATAGTTCTTGGGAATTGGCATTTTGATAATACATGCAGGCCATCGAAAGTTCAAGATGGTGGCCATGATTGGTATGAAAATTGTGATTGCAATAAAGTTGCGTAGACTAGTCTGATATTGATGATCTCTGTGTTAAATCATACTTTTTTATAATGCAGAATTCGAATTTGGAACTTTAGAATTCCACCAAAGCTCACTTCTATCTCACAATTTAAGACTCAAAATAAGTGATAACAATAACTGCCCAAAGCTAGGGTCTATCACTGGAAGGTTTATTAGCAATCTCATTCACAGTAACAGCCGAGCAGTCAAAGGCAGCTTTTTTTCACTTGCACTGCCTAACACAACCCTTTTTACATTTGACAAGTTCATAGCTGGACTGGCCTGCATTTGGTAGGCATGACGAGAAGGGTTCATACTATCCTCAGATGTCTTTTACCAGCCCCATCTACACGGTTAAGGTAGTTCTGGTGTGGACACTAGCATCTGACCTCATACATTACCTCCTTGGTGCACTGTTCTCTTACCATGCTCCTCTAGGGAAGCCTGGTGCAGATGCACATTGTGCCACTTCACAAAAAGCTTCCTGCTTGCCTTGTCTATGTATGTGCATAGAGACCTTCACCACCCTCTCCTCGTGACAATCTCCACTTGACGACCTCTTCACCTCTTATCGAGAAATGCCTTTATTTCTTTGTAAAACACATCACTATTCCTGCCTAATAGAATCTTGGTCACCCATCTAAAACTGAACTGCAACGATGTGCCAACGAGAACGCGCCGATCAAAGAGAGAAGAGAATTAACATACCGAACCCTTCGTGACCGTAACTAGTTTCTGGCCCTTCTTCTTCCGGTTTGCTGGACTGGGTTTCTTCTTTTTCTGGATTGATGATCTGTTTCTGCTTGGAATCTGGTTTGTACTTGTAGTTGTCAGTCTCGTCTTCTTCGGGTTATTATTGTCGTTGGTTCTGAAGTTTTGGGTTTATTGGTCTTGCCTTTTCCTGGTAGATTCTAGGTTGATTCTTCAGTCACCTGTGATGTTCGTGGCTGCCTCTGAGTTGGGTCTTGGGTTGTTCTCCAAAGGGTCTTATCCTGGTCACGGCACCATTTGTGACATGGTCCAGCCCCATTTGTGACATGGCCCAACCCCGCCAACACCTTCTACGCCCACGTTGTGTTCCAAGATCCACAGAAGGGATGTTGGCGAAGTTGGTCAAACTTCCTTAAGCTGTGCTGGTCCGGGCACAAAGCAAGTTGGATTTGAAAGAAAAGATCGGATGCCGATTTAAAAATCAACAATAATAACAGTTTTTATTTTCGTTGGTGTACGATCTTTCACAAGTTCTTATAATTCTCGTCTTCAGGGCGTTGAGGAATTTGAGCGACATATCACCAGGGCTCCGGTTCGATTTCATGGGCCTGACCTGGCCCACACGGTCCTGGTAATTTTCTAGAGAACTTGAACTGTATATTCTGTTAAATTATAAATATTATTTATATTTATGTACATTTAATACTGATGTTATGAGTGTTATTTTATTTTAACGTTTTTGTATGAGTGTTGTTCGAAGTTGGAGATGCCTAGGAAGGCATATTAGGACCGCAGATAAATAAATGAATAGGTTTTATGAATGCTTGAATAATTTTGAAAAATAGTAATTAAAGGTTTTATTAAATAGACGAGAACATATTTGGAGAATTAAACGTGTCTATGTTTGTGCAATGAAGATGGTGCTATGAAGAATAAGTGGGTGATAGATTTATTGCAAAATGTTTAAAAGTGTTTTGGGAGAATTACATAATTTGGAAATATAAAAGGTTGAAGAGTATTTTTGAGTTTGAGTTGTTGCCGAGTCTAGTAAGCGGTAATTTAAGACGGTGCTAAGAAATAATTGTTTGAAAGTTTAATTGGTGGTGGACATTGTAAAAGTTTATCCTAAGAGTATTTGGGGTGTATAGCACAAATTGGATACTGGTAAATGTATAGGTGTGTACGAAGAATTGTTGTGGAAAGTTTACCCTGGAGTATTAAGAGGATTTATCGAGGAATTCGATATTGGGAAAGAGTGCAAAGAGTTAGAGCGATGTTGGGAATGTTGCCGTGAATTGTCAAAAGGGTGTATTATTCAGGAAATATTTTTAAGATTCAAGTTATTAATATAAATCTTACAAAAAAGAGAATATCAAATGAAATATGAGATCAGTTTACACATTATCCCTGTCAGTGCGACACTACATAAATCGACCTCGTAGAAAGAATATGTTTCATTTACAGCCTAAACCATGTCAAGCTACATCTTTCCAACGAATGGAAAATCACCAAGGCTATCTCCATTAACAGGTCTACATCCAGTTCCTACAGGAAAAGCATGTTATATAACAGAAAGCACATACTGACCAGCCCTTCTAGATGTTTACACCATAGAGCTACCTATAACCTACCAAAACCAACGATGTGATGAGTATTTTCTTGCATGCAGTCTTTGGTTTCAACTGAGCATTTCAAACTATCATGACAGTGGCCCTGGAGGCTTTTAGAATATTATTGGATTATATTTACAAACATATGTTGATACTGTCAATACGTTTCACATTATACTGCAATGTCCGTGCAATATACGATCCGGTACCTTAGTCTGATTTAGCATCATTGGACACAGTGTAGGGGTTCAGGCAATGGTTCACATGCCCGTGTACACATAGGCTGTTTCTTTGTGTATGTCCAAGTGGTTCTCCTACATTGAGTGTTGCAGGTACAAGTAAGAAGCTCTACACATGTCTGTGAAATAGCTGCTTGACTCAACAGTGTGGGATGTAACTGCTCAGAGTCATTCAATTCCCATCCACTTTCTAGAATTGAAGGCAGTTCAGGCTTTCTCATATGAGAGCCTGGTAATTAGCCCGCAGCATATGTTACACTAAGGCACCATGTGTTGGTAGTAGAGCCTCTTGAAATTGTTGCCTAAACAGGCAAGCATGAAGGGCATCAATTGATGTCAAGTGCGATGATGGCATATACAGTTTTACAACAAATCCTTCAACATCTGACATAGTGTCCTAATCCTGCCAGAAGTTAAGTACTTTGCAAGAAGATATTCCATGCAGACTTCTTACCATGCCCAGCAAACCGATTTGTTCTGTCGCACCCGTCAAAGAGTGGGCATTACTGCACACATCTTGTGCTTGTGTCCGGCTTACGTATTGCACAGGGATGTACTTTGGATTTTTTATTGTCCCTGCACACATCCACACTTCCTGTGCTGAAATCATATGATATAAGTTAATGAGCAGGACTAGAACGTCAGATGTTACAGCATCGAGTGCGTGTGGAATTAATCTAGTGTCGGCTTCCTCTTGGTTTGATTTAAGGGATGCGGAAACTTGGCCTGTAGAAGACTCGGCACCTTCTATATCTCGAAAACCACCAGCTGTTGTGATCTTTTTTTCTCCATCACATTCTATGGCACTTCTGTTAATAAGCTCACTTGATAAGAAAACTGTGAGGTCAGATTTGTTGGATTTCCACTGGGTTGGTAGTGGCACTTCAGAGCTATCTATCTTTCCCTTGATTTGTCTCAGCCCCTTTCTTGTATCAGATTATATTGAATCTCATTTGTAGTGGTCAAACAATACATCGACCCTAGTACAAGTACCCTTGAAGATGTGTCTGCAGACTGCTTGAAAAAAGACATCAGCTACGTCTCCAAAGGTTTTAGCATTTTTTGGCTTGCCAATACTTTGAACCAAAGCCGTTCCATTAAGATACAACATGTTTGACCTCCCCAATCTGGAAGGTTCGCTGTGGCATGCCCCTCGACGAGTATGCGCCCAAGCGCTGCTTTATCTGTTAACCCCAGGCTTCCATCTTGGCAAGCAAGTGAGAAGGAAGCAGGAGTTAGTTCATACTGTGAGAGGTTGTCAATGCCAATTTTTCGTCCACTTTCAGCATCAATCAAAAGCCTTTGAAACAAGTCACGATCTGCTTTCACACTTGCATGTTTTGTGCGTTTCTAAGCAGATTGCTTGGCATACATTGATGCAAATGTCTTTGAATTCTGTTTTGATAGTCGCTCATAGAATTGTGTTCCTCTGTCTTGAAATACGCTGAACAACAAATGTTTTGCGATATTTTTGGGGGGTTAGGTGGATTATTTTCATCTGCCAACTAATTTGGCAGTCAACTCGGATGCCATTTGATGCCTTTTTAGTGGTTAGACTGTGATAGACTTGTGATATATTATCAAACATACTTACTACTACAAAATACCATTGAAATATCTTGTCTATGATGAATAACGAACGAGTAATGGGCATTTTAAGGATTGGGCGGCCATCTTGGACACCATCTTGAAAGAAACACCTTTCCAGTGGTCAACCTGTGGTAGACTTTTAGTATATTATTGAACACATCTGATATCGCAAAGAAATGTTAAGAAACCTATTGTTGCAATTTTTGCAGGGTAAGGTGTTTATTTTTCATAAATGTACTCGACTAGTAGATATTATATAATATATGGCTAAAATGTATTCAATGACCCCTACGTGACCTCAGCACGCCTGGAGAGAGTGACTTACACCTAAGAAATGATGAGTAGGGTTCTTAGAATGATTTTAACATGGTGGTTGCTTTTACTCTCTCGCGTTGAACGAAAATGTAAAATTCCGGTCTTTGCTTCCACACTAATATACCAGCTCACCAGAGCGACAAACCAGCATCATAAGGAAAACACTCGTTTTATTATTATTACTACCAGGTGCGGATCGGCGGCTGCCCGGGCAAAACATAATTAAAATACTTTTTTCTTAAATATCTAGATAAAGAAATTGTATAAATAAAAGAAAACAAATAACCACAAGTAACTATGAATTACCCTTAAAAACAAAAATTCATTATATCCATTTTCTCATTAGACAGATTGAGTAAAAAAAAGGAAATTGCTCAAAATCCTGGATCCGTCCCTGGCTACCGTAATAATGGTATGTGAAATTACATTGTTAACCTCTATTCCAATGCATCGCTTAGTTTGGCTCAGGGCCACAATAGTGGGCACCCAGTGTGAATCGAACTCACTACATTAGGAAATTGATTGACGCTACGGTAGACACACTTCCAATTATTATATATCCTGGTAACGATTCGAACTATTTGATATTTAAAATGGTGCCATCTTTTTCTTCATCAAGTGAACACGCAGATATCGATGTTTCATTAATATGACAAATGTTGAGAATACTAATATGATCACCAGAGGAGATGTGCTTCTCCCTGGTTTAAAATCAGGAATTTCAGTCTCCTTGGTGAGTTTTGAGACAAGGGCCTCGATTACATTATCCAAGGGATAAAATATACAACAACCTCATACCTATTCATTGCCGAGTTTTAATGAGCAAGTCAGTAGTGTGGGTGTCTGAGACAAAATTATGTTTACGCTTTATTAAACGGGAGAAGAGTTACGTTATTTGTCAAACATCGTATGAAAGGGGAAACGCAATTCTTTAAAAGACATGTCACACCAGCAATTAAGTGAATTACTGTAGTGTATCCGGTAGCGCTGATACAATTATACAAGAACCAGGAAAGACCCCCACCCCAATTTCTTTCCCCCCCAAAATATTATTCATCAAAAAAGATTTTAAAATATTTAGGTGACTCCCAATAATTATCATGGAACCCACGGAGATGTCCCGACCCTGACTTTGAGAAACCATGGTTTACAATACTTCATCTAATAAAAAATAAATAATTAAATCGACGTGCAGTCGAACCGGTGTTTGTAAGTGGCCAAGAGAAATTCTTCTGTCAAGACATGGAATTTATTATGGTTTAACACAATCAACTGCGATGCTCAGCTAGTTTACAAAATATTTTCTAACAGATTCCCCCTCCGGAGCATTTGATACAACTGCCTTGCTGAGTGCATTGAAGCCAGGACTCTTGGGTTCGTCCTTGAGGTAGCGAATGATCAGCTCATACCCAAACTCAATCATATTTGTTTGAAAGTAAAACTTGAACAGTTTGTCTCAATCTTCAAAGCACAAGAAAAAGATTTTCAAACTACAGAAAACTGACAGATTCCTGTTTGTTTGGACCATCATCAGCTAAACATCATTCGCTGTAAAAAAGAAGAAGAAATGGTTAAGATTCGGATAAAGGGAGCACACAAAACTGGAACGAAACACTCACCTAAATTATTTTTATTATTATTATTATTATTATTATTTTTATTATTTCTAAATTATTAATCATTTATATGTATGTTCATTTGTTTTATTAATATTTAACATTTATTATGGTTACAGCGGATAATAGTGTCTAATCTAAATTCTGTTTTCTATCATTAATTGGCTTATTTCTTTTTATTTGTGCAATGTTTTTAACATCGAGTGACCGAGGGTGTGAAACTTTACAATATTCAATCGGAACCACCTTCCCTACATTGCGCCAAAAGAGCTTTTACTGTCTGTTGCTTTTTACAGACTCTAAAATAGTGTTGCCCTTTTGTGCATCCGTAGTCGATTTCGGCAATTGTTGAAAGTTATGCGGACACAAAACGAAAGAATGCAAGAAAAATACACGAAACACTCACCTAAATTACAGTTTTAAAATTTCAATATGAATGGTAAATCTCCGGATAATACAGTTTTGGCTAGGGACAATGTGTTATTGATCCTAGAAAGGCAAAATATCATATATCATCTACCTCGCACTTGTTAATGCTCTTTTAAAACATATTGCAAAATTTAAATATCTTCTTTGAAGAAAATAGCATAAAGTTATAAAGTCGAGTTTTAAAATTCTTCCAAAAATAGCATTGACCTCGAAGAAATTTGATTCGAAAAACATTATTTAATTTAATGATTTAATGATTAATTGACTGGATTTGGATGAAATATTAACTATAAACCATACTTGATGAAATGTATTGTATATAATTAAACAAAAAAAATCAAAATTCTTTTTTTTAAATAGTCCCATCAAGATTTGTGAAACTTTATATCTATCGATAAGTAAAACACCGTTCTTTCTGAATAACAATCTTTCAGAAGCATGCATGTAGCACACGCATTATTAATGACAATTCTTTTAAAGCCATTAAAAAGGATTTACAGCAGATATTTATTTTTGTAAAACCAAAAAGTGTAAACTGTATTTTGATAAAAAGAAAAAAAAGCAACGGAACATTTTTAAAAAAGAAAATATTTCAGTTTTATTGCATTCAAATTTCAACTGATTTAATTTTTCTGGGGACTTATCTTTATGTAAATGTCAATATTTTAGGCATGCAAAATATATTTTATTGAGATTTCATAAATTAAAAAAGGGGAGGGGTTGACTCAAAAAATATTTCCATAAGGTTTTCTTACAAAATACCCTTTTCATAAAAACAATCATTCAAAATTGAATACATACGGAAAATGTTATTGAATTTGGTGTGTAAATTGGGCTACATTTTCCTAATGGTGGTTCACCGTTTTGCGAGTGTAAACAAGTTGTCAACCACAATTATCTCCGGTTTTCTGTCTACACAAATAATTTGTAGTTGATAATTTTCTGCAATCATTCTTCTTATTTTTAACACGAAGATTATTACGATAAAATTGATAGGTTACAAGTTTCAGACGTTTTTATCGACATATGTCGCTTTTTGTCAAAAGATGGAAGATGTTATTTTATGGCTCGCTCAATATTTCTTTCACAATAATAGAAGCGGTCTGAAATAACGTTTTGACTGCAGCAGTGTTTATGTTTTAAACTGTTTTATTTAACAAAATGGGGGAATCCTGTTTTTCTATAGCCTGTGACATTCGTAGGGTCGTGTAATATTTGCATGAATATTTCTTTTAATTCAGTTTTTGGTTTAGGCGTGCATAGACTTTCAACGGAAGTCAAAATCATATAGAAAATATAGCATTTGATCAATACCCAAGCCTCACTCGCCTTTTGAGCCGATTTTGCCTGCTGGAAAATAGGGTGCAGGCGTGCGTGTGTGTATGGCTCTGATACTGCTGCTACTATTTTATCTGAAAAAGTGATACTCGTAGCGCAAACCACTTTGAGGGGGAGGGGGTAAAAAACAAAAGAACCGTTTTTTCTAGACATAATAAGGAGTAAATGTTTAAATTGCCAGCCCTCTAGTTCCATTGGTGCGGCCTGTATGCGTGATACATACATAAATAGCCAGCCAGCCGGACCAACTTAAAAACTGAAGAAACCTATATTGACAGTTTTGGTGACAGCTTTTTGTTGACGGTTTCTAATTATAGATTTGGTGTCAGAATTAACAAGTGACAGGTTGGGAATTGCAGCAGCATATTTCCGTTGATTAGAAAAAAAGGTTTCATTTGACATCTCCGGAAGTTTACCGGGTGTAACCGACACAATTGAGAAATGTTATCAAAATCCTGAACAAAATTTTTCCTCTAATTATTTCATGTGTAAAGCAGTTTCAGATACGTCCTTATATAAAGTCCATTAGTAATAAAGAGTGGGTGTTATTATTATACTTTAATTCATTTGAACACGTTTCATCGTCCTTTCTGTTCTTGTAACAACAAAATCATCCGAGCCTCAGGTGTCTGTTACACCCGGTAGACTTCCGGAGATGTCAAATGAAACCTTTTTTTCTAATCAACGGAGATATGCTGCTGTAATTCTTAACCTGTCACTTGTTAATTCTGACACCAAATCTATAACTGGAAACCGTCAACAAAAAGCTGTCACCAAAACTGTCAATATAGGTTTGCAACTCTGGCAGGTTCTTCCCAACTCCCCAACATTGGCGTAACACAATCTTTCTTAACCTACTGGACGCCCCCCTCCTCCATTTGTCGACCTACGCAACTAAGTTAAGTTTAGTTTATTTTAAATACCTGTTTTTTAATCCTGATTTAATTTAGTGGAGATCTCATTTAGAATTGCTAACAGAATTGTATAATGATTATGTAAATTTATTTTTTCTCACCATGCAAAGATATCAGAGTTTTAACCCAGAAAACATTTTTTTTTTCTTTTTGTAACTTATAATGTTTTTTTTTATATTTGGCCTATCACTGTCTAGATGCTATATCATATTTGCCACCTTCATCGTCTTACTATAATTCACCAAATGTCCCTGCATCCCTCTGTTAGCAAAATTCAAGAACGGCGACAGCTATGGCAACCAAATTGTTGTGGTCACTAATAGGGCCCCGGAGCAGCTCTTTAGCAAGATGATTTTTGAAAACACCAACACCAACAAGGTTTTAGTGATGGGTTCAATTTACAATGTATGGTTTTGCTAAATCGGTCCATTATTTTGTGTCTGGCTACGTTTACGCTTACCTAAAATATATTTACTATTACTTTAATTCTCCAAATATCCGTCCGACTGTTTCAGCAAAACTCAAGATCAGCCAGAGTATTGGTCACCAAATTTTCTGTGGTTTCTAATGGGGCATGTTTTTCTCATATTCGTCTTTGAAAATTCAAAAATAAATGCGGGTCTGCATTCGCGCTCTTCCCAATAATATTGATTTGATTTCCATGTATCCGCCCATCTAAATAATAAGTCTGATTCCATTTATGTATATACGACCTCTAAGTAACCAAAAGGATGCATTGTAGCCAGTGTTACAGAATCAAGGTAAGCCTGAAAAACAGTTTTACTCTCTCATTAATGACCAAAGGCACCATTTAAGCCTTATGTAGGAACTAGCTGGAAATCCCGTCCGTATTTCAGCTAGTAGATATAAAACTAGCTGAAACTATCGGGTGATTTCCAGCAAGTCTGCTCCAAACTAGATGCCCAAAAGTATTTATAAAGCTTACTTTAATTTGACACAAGATCACAAATCAGAGGCAACTAGTGAGAATCGATCTCACTACACAGGGGGAATGGTACGCTAGACTAGTTTGCTAACCATTACCCGGCGGCGAGTACATTTATAAACTAAACCGTTTTGCATTCAAGAATGAAAGGTTTTTGCCCAAACATCGCTCTTTGTTCATATCTCAGCTTTCTTACGCAATTTTGTACTAATAGAAAAACAAAAATTGGGTGATTTATAATTGCCCAAACGTTAATAAAGAAAGTTCAAACAGAAAACATTTACTAAAACTGCAACAACGATATTTCTAAAATACGTTACTTGTTATTTTTCTATCAATTGTTGGCCTTTTTTCTCTTTGAAAAATTGTTTTTCTTCTGTTTCAATTGTCAACAACACAGATCAACTCCTAAGACATTTCAAGAATTAACTGACAGTTCTATGTCTCAGTTATTAGTGTCGATACAGATTATAATTAGGGTTACTATGGTCATACATATATTTTACTAAGCTTAGTGCGTCACATGATCAAATTGGGGAAAACTGGGACAGACAAATCATGACACCAATATTCCATTTGATGCGGGCCTCTTTCCCTTGAAAATCTGCATTGGAAATACTTGTTTTTTACTTGGGCTCGAACACGACCTTTGGCACCGTTGGGAGATATACAACTATCTCAGCCCCGAGGCTAGCCCCCTCATTGTTCGGTTATATGAACTACTGAGAGGTAGATGCTGCAAGAGTGAAGAGATGTTTTTTGGCACGGGGTCGGTGAACTGAGTTCGAATTCCGGTTGTAATGACTTCAGCATTGGAAATCCATTTTGTTTTGTTTTGTTTTTACCTCGGCTAGAACAGGAGCTAGCGAGAAATTCCTTACTCTATCGGTCGCGAAACAAACCTTCTTTTTTTTTAATGTGGCTACTCACTAAACCTAACTTAGTCTGGCACAATATCCCAATAAGAGGACACCTAGTGATAGTCGAACTCGCCTATCAAAGAGACGAGTCTACTAATCATTGCGCTACGACAGGCGCCCTTTATGGTCTTTAGAGTAAAGATTCTACAGCATAGTTAAATGCAGGACTGTGCAAGAGTTTCCAGAACTCAATGGAGAAGTTTACTTACTATATCTACCTAGCTCCTTGTGTGGCACAATACCGCAAGTGTGGGGCACTCAGAGAGGATCTGACTCACTACAATAGCAATGGTCTGCGAAACAAATTTGTTAACCATTGTTTCACTGCAAGGCATCCTACTCACCTTAGTCTGGCACAAGGTCATAATAGTGGTTCAGTAGTAGTAGTAGTAGGGCACCCAGTGAAGACCGAACTTACTAAACTGTCAGACGAGCTTTCTAACAATCGCGTTAAGGCCTTCCAAGTATAAATTCTACATTAGTTAAATGCTGAACAAACTCAGTTTACCATCTCGTATTATCAGTTTCATTTACTAAGCCTAACTTAGTACAGCATAAGGCCACAAGAGCGGAGCACTCAGTGAAGATCGAATTCACTACAGTAGCAATGGTCTGCGAAACAAGCTTGTTAACCATTGCTCCATAGCGAGGCTATTATGGGTTTTTTTTTCAAGCGTATCTAAGTCTAGCACATGGCCACAAGTATGTGGTATCCAGCTTAGTCATGGCACAAAACCATAGTGGTAGGACACTTATTGAGAATCGAACTCATTACACTTACAAAAACGAGCTTTCTAATCATTGCGTCAGGGTCTAATAATATTAATAATCTAATAATAAATAAAAAAGATTCTATATAATAGTTTAATGCATAACTTTGTAAGATTTTGAAAACTCCACTGTTTATTATCTAGAAGTTTTATAAGCGTAGTGATATCTGGTTTATTATGAAAACAAAAGTAATAAAACCAATTCGAAGTAGGCTGTTTGCATTTCTGTTAATATAAAATCACTTTCAAATTTCCGTTCATTGTGTTGTATCCCATTGAGATCCGCAGATGTTATAAACCAGTGGTTCTCAAAGGGGGGCGTTGCAAGCAGGAAAGATTCTACTTCCATTTCTGACCACATATCTTTGCGAAGCTGGATCTTCACATAAGAACACTTGAGTTGGGAATAAGGTTTAGGAAGAGAGCTATTGGATTGAGAGAGGTTTTCTAAGTATGTGGGCAGCACGATCTTTCTTTCTTTCTTTTTATTATTTTTATTTTTATTTTTATTAGTAGTATTATAATAACAACAACAATCACCGTCACTACCTTTCTTCCTTCAGTTTCCTTCAGACATACTGACTGCATCGAATGTGAAGGATAACTTTGGTTTGCTTCTCTTTTGCTTTAGTTGTTTGTCATCGCCTGACGGTTGTGATCTTCCTACGCAGACTGGGTGCGTCAAAGAATTATCTAATTATATATCAGTTGAACAGCTCAAACTTGTAGCCAGGTCATATAGAATTATTAGGTTAGTGCAAATGGTTCTAGCATTTCTAGAGAATATGCCGCATATGGAAGAACCTCTTCTCCCAGTTTCATGATCGTTTGCTGAGTCGCATTTACAACATGTGGACGGGCGTTGTCATACAGCAAAATCACCAACGACTTACTTGCCAAGGAAAGTGTGTTTTCTATTCAAATGTTTCATTCAAACGAGCCAATTGCTCACACGTGCAGTAACATTTTGTCCAAGTTACAGCAATTCATAATTCTTTTTTAAATTCTCTTTGGATCACACTAAACACAAAGAACTGCCCCCCCCCCAGTAGATTCAGTTTAGGCTGAAATGTTGAAGGCTGTCTTGGATCTATGATAGCTACACTTTTCTTCGTTTTGGAATCTAATTTATTGAGATCAATATGTAATTATACAAGGTATAAAAAAACATTATTATTGTGACAATCAGAAATATAATACAACAACAATAAATTATAGCTATAAATGGTGCACCGTTGGTCACACGGCAAACGGCAAACCGATAATCCATTTCTTCCCAAACACACCCCCAGCATATCCCGCGTGGATTATCGGGTTAACGTTTGCAGTGTGACCAATGGAGCACACTGAGTCATTGTAAATAATGCCAAAAAAATGTTAAGGGTTTTACTTTCCTGTGGTGCAAGTTTGTAGTTATCCAGAAATAAATATTAAAAATGTTTAAAAAGCGTCAAATCTTCTTTGAAAACCCTGTATACATTTCCATTGTGTTTACTTATCTATTTACCAACCCTCACCACCACTACTTACGGCAACAAAACAAGTTCAAATATTTAAGATCTGACTTTGACAGGATAATCCTCTTCTTTATGGTAACTATCAAATATAAATCCGCTGACTTTAGAAGATATTCCAAGGTATATGTTATTGTTTTTCAATTAAATTCTTTAATATTCTGTCTGGCATGATTTTTAAATAGCCGCATATGAAATGAAATATAAATAGAAAATATTTTTAAAAAACGGTAAGGATAAAAAGATTCATGTCTCTAACTCGGAGAGAAAGAATTCTTTTTCGCAATATGCGATAAGATTTCCAAGGGAATAGTATCATGCCCAGCAAAGAATATAAGCTATTGATCAATTCCTATGTTTACTGATGAGTCACGATATTCAATTAAATTTTGATCTGTTTTTATTGTATCAGCCGCGGACAAAATCCTCAACATAATATTTGATATAGTATGTCGCCATCTTTTTTTTTTAATTGGTCATACCAGCGAGATAACTGTGCAGAATCTTTTGGAGCGTAGCTGACTGGTACCAACCGCCCTTAGCGAAGTCATGCTAATAGGCCGGGGCCAGCAGGGCCTACCGTGCACCCTTCCCCCCATTATCCTACATTCAGGGTACCAAAATGTTCCTTATGATGTCTTCTTTCAGAAAAAAGATGTTCCCAAGAAAACAGAAAAACTGGGAAAAACTACCTCATTTGCATAAAACAAAATGGCCGCACAAAAAAAAACAGAATTTCATATTTCGTCCTCCATTTGACATATCTGAGTACTTTAAAGGGCTAAATCATGGTTCTTCCCAAGAAATTCACATTTTAGACTGTAAGTTTTTATGGCCAACAAACCCTTTAATGTACTCAGATATGTCAACTGGGAGACGAGATATGAAGTTCTGTTGTTTTTGGTGTGTGCTGGCGGCCATTTTGTTTTATGCAAATGAGGTAGTTCTTCCCAACTTTTTTCTTGGGAACATCTTTTTTCTGATAGAGGACATCCTAAGGAACATGTTGCTACCTTAAATGTAGGGTCATGGGGTGGTGCACGGTAGGCCCTGCTGATCCCCGGCCTATAAGTTTCAATTTTCGAAATTGTAGTTAAATCATAATCTTCCCCTTCAAGGAGATTCGTGCCATACAATCTTCCCTCATCTTTGAGCACATGGTAGATACTTGTGTATAAAAATCTGCACCAGGCGTAAACCGATGGTTAGCAAGCTACTTTCACTAGATCATTCGCAATTACAAGAAGTCCTGTTTTCACGAAGAGCCCCGCTCTTGTGGTTTTGATTGTGCCAGTTCCAGTAAATATCTTGGGAAGCAGTGGTTAGCAAAATAATCTCGCATAACCTAACTACTGCAGAGAATTCTATAATTACTGAGTGTCTATCACTTGTGGCCTTGTGCCATACTAAGTCAAGCTTAGTAAACATCTATAAAGTCTGCGCTAACTATAGCTATTGCAAGCCTTTGAAATTGTCGCTCAATGGTTATAGCAACACAAACTGAGACAGGCCTAGCTACTGCGGGGTCAAACTCCATTCCTACTTCTAATCTGACTGAAAATGATTACTGCAACTGTATTGTATATATAATAAATACATTCGTAGATATGTAATACTTGTCAGTTTAGCTCAGTAGGTAAGAAGGCCGTGTCCTGATCACTTGATTTCAAATCACGGTAGGGAAATGTTAATTTGATATATCGTTTTGGTTTAACATAACGTGATAGACGGTGAAGAGTTTAATCCCCTAAATTAGGTGAGGATTGTTCTTGTTCTTGTTACGGTAGATAAACAAAGTCAACTCCACCCTCCAACTTAGAGTGGAGTTTGACAAAAATTGAGATTCAGTCTTTAATAACAAATCGATTTTATCCAAGTTATTATTTATTCAACAGACAGAAGAAATATTCAGATTTCAAAATCTAGTTATAGAATAATTCTCTTTACAGCGGAGCAAAATACTTGTAAAATCAAAGATTTGGACATCGTAATTTTGACAAACACGTTTTTGGAATAACACGGTTTATTGTGTCCTACCTCACGGCTGAGAAGTTCTGTATACCCCGGATCCCGGAAAAATGCCCATCACGAATTCTTTTCATTTTTAATTAATAATTAGTTTTTCTTACACTCTGGCCGTAAGAATTTTACAGTTTTTGAAAGCTAATCCCGAGGTTAACAAAATCAAAATTCTAATACTTCAAATTCATTTTCTTTCTCTAACAGAGTAGTAATACTAGAATCATAAGAAATAATAATAATAAAATATGTTATATTATGTATTGTTATGTATAACTAGTTTTTATTATCTATTTATTTTGTATTCTGTTTACTGAAACAGTGAAACATGATAAGAATATACTTATCAGAGGTGGTTTTGTTTCAACAAAGGTTTCGATTTGTTTCGTCCACAAATTTCCATATATTTATATTTCGTTCTGCTACAAAATGAAAATAGTTTCGTTTGATTTTTCCTTTTTTTGTAAGTTAAAAGAAAAAAACGAACCGAAATAAAACGAAGCCCTGTGTGAAACTGCACGTCGTTAGCTTTGAATGAATTGTTTGTTATTGTTTTGCATCACTTATTTCTTTTTATTTCACACTCAGAATTCCAATCGGGACCACCTTCGCTAAGTTGTGCCAAAAGTCTATAATAAAACTTTATACATTTTTCCCGGAAACTATATGATGGGAAAATTATGTTTTGATGGCCACTTTTCCTGCCTTGAAAAATTCGTGATGGGCAGATTTCCTGATGGGCACTTTTCCTGATACCGTATACCCCACCTCCGGTGCCAATGGCCGATCTTCGAGCACAGGTAAAAGCCAGCATTTCGAATTCTCATTTTAAAGCAAGCAGACCCTCTCCACTTAGACTGGCGCAACACAATCTTTCCTCGTGCATCAATCCTATTGTGCCTGGTGCCACACTAAACTAAGCTTAGAAAATATCAATAAGGAGGTTCAATGTTCTTCAAGTCATGAGGTCAAAAAGGTCAAAGGTGCTGCACCTGTTGCATTACTGCTGCATCTCAGGCATGCAACTTTAAAAACCGTTGTGTTTCAGGCGATCTCTTTGATGTCACAAGGGCAGTTTACGAACACAAGGGGTGAAGCAGAGGTCGAAATAGTTCGGACGAAAATCTTTGAGAAAAGGCACCCCACCCCGACTGCACTGAATAATGCAGACGATGAGAGGAATTCTTGTTCAGTGAAGTGGTGGTGGCTAGGCGGCCGACGGAAGAACAAATACAATCTTACCTTTTCTTTACGGTTTTATTAACAACAGCAAATAGAAAACAGGTTTTGAAAATACCGCAGCGTGGTTCTTGTAAAAAAAGGGTAGAGGATTGCAATAAAGTTGCTCCGTTATTGCGGCTTCACTAGCCGCGTAACAAAACAGTGTGTTTTACACACCGCAATTAGAAGAACGTCCGTTTGTTCGAAGGGGTAAATAGTGGCTCTTAGGTAATGTTCTCCCTTGTCCAAACTGGTTCTTCCGAATCTTTTTGGTGTCGACCCGTCTTTAACTACCGAATTGTAGGTAGGACGGGTTTTTGAAGAGTGTCTGGTGCTAATGCTGTGTGTTACTGCATTTGCTGCGAGTAGCCGTTGTACTGTTTGCTGCTTCTGTTTGACACTCCAAGTAGCTGTTGTTTACACTCTGGGGACCTTGAAAATGAAGGTATATTTATACTATTCAAAAACATTAAACACCTTGTTTTCCCGCCAAACCACGCGGTTTTGATGCACAATTTCCAGCTAGAGGGGAGGCAGTATCTGTTCTCCCAGCGTCGGCCATCCTTTAGTAAAAATAATACAGACGGCTATATTTTTTCTGACAAATCTGAGAATGGAGAGAAAGAATCTGAGAATGAGAGAAATAGATACTTTTTCTTTTACTGCAGCTTCCTCTACAGGTATTGTCTTTTGCTGCGAAAAGAAACTTTTGCATTGCTTTATGCCAAGAAAAATAAATCACCCGAAATCATTTGTTCGGGTAAACTGTAGTATCTATTTTATTTATCCTAGCTTTAATATGTCCGGGTATCGTATTCTTGATAAAAAATGTTGAACGGACATAACTGTAATTCTTCCACCCCGTCTTTCTCTAGTTCCCCTCTACCGACGACCTCAACCCAGGAGCCGGATCGATGTGTCTTTTACCAGCTCATCTCGCCAACTGACTCTAACAATCAAAACCTCTATCTATTCCCGTCGCTTCTTTGTTTAACGAGTCAACCAATGAAAAGAGAGGACTGTTCTAAAGCTGTCCGTTGATTGGCCAAGCGAACCATACAACTATGTAAGAGACTCTGTGATTGGCCAACCGATCCCACAACTAATGTTACCTTTGTCTCGAATCACGCTCAAACTAACTGCATTTCCATTTGTTAAAATCCACGCTACTTTCTCGCTCAAGCTAACGGCGTTTTCCTTTGTTTAGTGTTTCAATCCACACACACACACACACACACACACACACACACATCACGATACTACACACCACCTTTTGGCTGGATCATTGCAAATTTGTTTATATGATGAAGTTAAGGAGGAACCAGTATTGTGGAAGAGGCATAACAAATTTCATTTTGCAGGCAATTAAGAAAAAAATAATTATCTTGGTAATTAACGCACCTGGGGTTAAAAACTTTTTCGTGTGAGTGTCTTTTATGTTTTAATTAGTTTCGGCTGACAGCGCAGTCGAGTATAATAAGGCATCTTGGAACTCCAATTACGCTATGTGACACAAGCAGACGCTGTTGGCCATCAATGTACTTTTTCGCATTGTCTATCATTTAATTGCAGTATTCTGTTGTATTTTTAGATGTGTCCAACACTATTAGACGCTTTTCAGTCGGTCTGTCGGTCGGTTCCGTCTGTGTAAGCCACAGAAAGAGAAAGGAAGAGGGTATGCTATAATGTCAAGACGAGAATGCGTAACATCATTAAAGAAACATCTAGTCTGATCAATAGATGACGTATCAAGCGTTTGTTTTTTACAGTGTTGCCAAGTATCGTTTGTTATTAATAGCTAAAACCAGCTAAACTTTTGAATTTCCAGCTAACCTTATAGCTAAAAATGTTATATATACTCATTTAAAGCCCACTTATCAAATAAAATTACACTAAGACTCCAGAACAAATTATTGATACAAAGTGTACACTTACTTTTATTTAAACTTACTAATTGTTTTGTTTGTTAAATAGCCAGAGTTTCGACTATTGTAGATTTATATTGGCTAAATTGGGTGAAAATCAACCGGATCTAGCCGAAGAATGGTTAATTTTGCAACCCTGTTTTTTTAAAGAGGCTTTCTTTTTTTAGATGCGTCCACGCATTTATAAAAGACACTTTTCGGTTGCTCGGCCCCGATTATGTTAAATATCAAGTTTCTCAGTCGTATCATGTTGGACTGATATGAAACTTAGACCAGATCTTCGGATGAACAATCCCCACCTTCCTCTTCCTCCTCCTTCTGCTACTACTACCACAACCAGTAATGATACTACTACTTCCCTTTGAAATCGGAAATCACAGATATGGACGTAAGGATGGTTGACATATCGTTGAACTTATGGTTCTTTTTCTTGTTTTTTCATGTTACGTGCTTACCTTTCTGCAATTGATGTGATGTCCCAAAATGCTATGCAATATATTGCCAATTTTATCTTATTCAAAACTTTTGACAGCATTAGCTTCTTCAGGCAAAGCTGAAACAATTTTATAACTTAACTGATCTGAATGGAACCCAACTAAAAGGTTATACGAGACTGACCGTTCGGGAGAAAGGTTGAAATGTTTTGATTCTCTAAGATCAAATTGCTGTTAAAACTTGACCCCTAACTAACACCACGAATTGAGTTTCTTATCGGAAAGAAAAAGAAAATGCAACTTAATCTTTTCCGTATTTTAAAATTATGGATGTCAGCTTTTGGTGGAAACTGATAAAAAAGCCCTGAATAATCTTAGGTTGTCGGTATTATTTGGGGGTGGGGAGGGGCTCACCGGGAGCAAAGTGCAGCAAGTTTGTCTCTCAGACCATTACTTCTATAGTGAGTTTGATCCTTACTGGGTGCTCCATACTCGTGGCCTTGTGTCAGATCAAGACAACCTTAGTAAACACACTCCCTGGATGCCCCGTACTTATCACCAGCCCATCTAAGCTAAGGTTAGTAAATAACTATAAAATAAAATAAGCTTGACTGCTACAGGGTCAAACTCCACTCCAACTTCTATTCCTACTGAAGATGATTATTGAAACTTTTGTATTGTATATCTAATAAATAATCTCGCAGATATGTATGTCAATTGAAGATTACTACTGAAAGTTTTGTATGTATATATAATAAATAAATTCGTAGATATATAAAATTCGTCAGTTTGGCTCAGTTTGTAAGAGAGCCGCCTAGCAGTCGCTTGGTGGTGATTTCAAATCACGGTAGGGAAAATTTTATTTTATATATCGATTTGGTTTAACGTGATGGAATAGCCAAACAAAAGAAATCCCATTTACTCCCCTAAATTTGGGGAAATACAGTCAACTCCAACATGATTGTGACAACAAGTCTCTCGCCCTAAGGTAATGCTTAGCAAGCTAGTCTAGCATACCATTACTACTGTGCAATGAGATTGATAATCATCGGGTGCCTCATATTTGTGGCCTTGTGCCAGACTAAGCTAATGTTAGTAAATACTTTTAAAATACTTACAGACCGAGCCGCTAGTGCAGTTGGTTTGATTATCACGGTGTAATGAAATACACTCTGGCTGTGTGTGTTCACACGTTCTTGGGGATAATAATTTGTACGTGACCAAAACGTCATATCATATTACCGAGGCTAGAAAATATGTTAAACGGCCGACGTAGTCAGAACAAAGAAAATACTTCGAGTGGTTGAAGGCCGGCCGTGATTTTTCAAAAACAGCAGTTTAGAATCAGTTAGCGAGCAGCAACGGGTCGAACCAGCAGAGGGCTTGGCTCCTCCGCCCGTTAGGGGTGAGGGAGGAGAGAGGAGGAAGAAGCCTTGATTTTTGACCACTCGTTTAGAATGTTAACTGAAGCAGAATTTGATGACTCAAAGTGATCCGCGAATCGGCCCGGAATCGAAGCTATGTGAATGGGAATCAAAACGAACCCATATTTTCAATTGAAAATAATGAATTTTATCGTCTTTCTCTCCAGCCACGTGGGCGAGCCTTTTCTTCGAGTGTATCCCCCCCCCCCACAGAATGTTCGCTCCCGTAAATGTACAACCCAACTACGAGACGTCTCTCCCTCACATCGGCGAGAAGAAATACTACCGGCATCCTTTTGCCAGACTAAGCTAGACTTAGTAAATAACTGATTCCATACGATACAATGGAGATGTCCTAGGGTTCCTAGATTATTCTATTCTATTATTATTATATTATGTATTACTATTATGAGAAGTTGGCATTAGGCATACAACATACGTAGCGTCAACTATAGAGCAATGGTTAGTAAGTTCGTCTCGTAGAATGATTTGCTATGTTAGTGAATTTGATCTTCCAATGATGAATTGCATACAGCGGATAATAGTGTATAATCCAGTGAAATTCATAAAAAAATTGTCTGCAAAAGCTCGAAGAAAAAAAGATCTTGTAAATATGTGTTCAATATTAACAGTCACATTATTTATATCTCGCAGGATCACTGGGAGAAGCTTCAAAGATTTTTGTCCACAGCTCTACCACTGTGCTAAACATGAACGTAGAAGTTGTGGTTGATCTCTAGAAATTCGCTCGTTTATATTATCTATCTATCGATCCATACACACTTTTAATTTTAATATTTATCCACGCGTACTACATTTCTCCTTTCGTGGGGTGTAGTAACCTTAGTGCAACAGAAACGGGGCCGTAGGCTTCACGGGTACCGTTTTACTTTACTTATTCTTACTGCGAAGCCACAAATGTCCAGCAATCTATCAATACATCAACCGACTTTAGCAAAGACGCTTCTCAGAGAATCATTTTCATAACGAAGTCTCAAAATGCCTAGAACTACTGACCTCTCGGCAGTTTTCCACTGCTCTAAAGAGCTTTATCGACAAATCTGCAAACTCTATCTGAAGAGGGGATAAACATACCAATGTATCAGTGCGCGCGCATGCACACACGCACACAAACACATACACACGCGAGCACATTCATGCACGCATATAAACATACAACCGTGCCCACACACATATATGTAAATTTACACACACACACACACATATCGGTTCGCGTGTGCTTACATACATACATAGACGCGCACACATATATGCACACCCATGCGCGCTCGCACACATATCCGTTCGCGCGCCCTAACATATATACACACATACAGATATATACGCACACCTATGCGCACGCGAGCGCACGCATATGTACACACACATACACACACACATCCTCACGATCACATTTTGCAATCCATTATATCGGAAGTAACCAGGTAATAAATGACTTTACTTCGATACACGAACCGCTTTGATGTTAGGCTTTTAAACCTGATATCAAAGTAGCTGCTTCTGTTGACACTATTAAGGGAAGAAATTACCTGTACTATAGGAAATAACCTCATAACGCAAGGTAGCCGATGCCTACAAGACTGGACAAAAACTTCTCTATCTTAAGCACCTGGTACCAGCTAGCGGTCGTTATCAAAGCAATGCACAAATCAAGTTAGTTCATTGTTTATTACTTCTATTTTTGGTAGATATAAACCCAGCAAAAGTGTTATAACACCAGTTTGCAGGTAGCTGGTGTTTTTTAGTTGCCGGTTCGTTGGTAGATTTTGAGATAATTAATAACTGCATTTATAGGTAAACATACTGTGGTCAATGTCATTTTTATATTATTTTGGAAGTGGCTGTTTTCTAACTGAAACTGTTCCACAGACTGTTAACTCTGGGGGAGAAGTGGTGTTGAACTCCTCATCATCATCGGCTATTGTAATTCCACTGCTGGACAAAGGCCTTTCCCATCTCCTTCCATGACGACCGCGATTGTACTCACCTCTTACCGCCAAAACGTTTTGTCTCAACCCTCCATCTTATGTCTGGTCTTTTCCTACTGCGTTTACTGTCCCATGGACACTAATCGGTTAATCTTTTGTTTCATTTATAGTGTCTTGCCCATCTTCATTTGTGTTGCTTAATTATGTATAATATCATTCGCTCTAGTCCTTCCTCTGATCCACGTTGATCTTTTCCTATTTCTTAGAGTTATCCCTAGCATTGCTCTTTCCATGACTATCTCTGCGACTCTAGGTTCTCAGTTAGTTTTGTTAATTTCTATGTTTCGCATCCGTAAGTCATAGCTGGTATTCTGTATTCATTGTATACTTTACGCTTTAAGCACATTGGCAAGGTGCTCTCCAATATGACTCTATTCATACCAAATCATTTCCAGCAGATTGTTATGCGTCGTTTTATTCCGCTTCCATGGTCTAACTTTATTATTATTGTTAAATGTATTCGTCAACCTCTTCTCTATTCTTATGGTCTTTTTGAGGGGGACGTTATGGTCTTTTGGGGAGACTTTATCGTTGAACATTATTTTTGTCTTTGTTCTCTTTATCTTTAAGCCTACTTTTTAATTTCCCTATTTAGAGCAGTCAACATGTTTTGTAATTCGTCCGATGCTTTCTCATAATCTACAAAGCAATTCCGACTTTTTCTCGGTGGCATCCACCAAGGCTTTTTACGTAAATTATCTTCAGAAAACATTCCATTACAAAAGCTAAACCACCGAACTTTAGCCACACGCTCACACTAGCAACATTCTTTCATTCACTCTAATGAGTGCATATACATATAGCGGTACTGCAAATTCCAGTGGTGGGAAAATTGTTTTAATAATTACGGTTGCATTATAGCACCGGCTGCATTTGAACCTAGTACACGTAAGCAAGGTTTCGACTTTTCTTATTGCTGC
>VCCN01004310.1:2516286-2555927 GCA_006491835.1 Architeuthis dux
ATTCCTGGATACGCTCCAAAATGTAAACACTTCTTCCTTAGTCCATTGACCACACTTTTGAGATATTGCGTTATATATCTATGCTGCACGGGTGGTAACTGTGAAAATTTTGTGGATCCGCCCTAAAATGTAAGTTCTCAATGAAATTTTGTAGAGGGGTGGGAAATGGACTAAGGCTTAGTCCATTATGTTTCAAGAGCAGATCATGTACGAATAGAAATATGAATGGTATATGTAAAAAAGAATCAAAGAAGTATAATCAAAATATTTACATTTAACATCCATTGTGATAAACGCGTCCAATGTTGCTATTTCCACCGTCCTGTTTCGTTCATTTCAAGGATGCTACAAGGAAGTGAAATATCACATTATTGAGGCAGTGCATAAATGGAGCCACTATTTGGCACAACTTCACTTTATCTTGAGTACTGACCAGAGGTCCGTGGCCTTTATGTTTGTAGTAGAAGGGAGATAACTCTATGGTTCTCTATCGGAGTTAGGCCCCTTGGATCAGAGTTACAAATGCATAGAATCTCGTTTGAACAAAGAAAAGATGTATGAAAATCTTGTTTCTTTGAGAGGCGCATGGAGGACAAGGGGAACGAGACAGCAGTAGGAGCTCAGCGACTGAACGAACAGGGCAGTGTTCTCAGACTCAGAGAATAGTGATCGAAACTTTGGTTAAACAAAACGGTAAATGACTTAAATACTACAGTCAAAGTTGAGTTTTCTCCGAGGAAATATCAGCTTCTCTTCTCTCTTATCTCACGAAAGGACTGTTAGACAAAACTATTTTTTTCCTCAACCGGACACCCAGAATCTTCTTGTTTTGTTATATAAACCAAAAAACCCCAGAAGTTGTGTTGTTTTTCTTAAATTATTCTGTATGGTTTCACCATGTTCTTCCCTCTACAGTTTGTATGTACACCATTATTGTTTTCCCATGCTAAATTCCTTATTCCTGTGTGAGTTGTTTGACCTTTGTCACTCGATAACCACGACAGGTGTGTGTGCTAAAGTATCTACGCCTTCACAATGTTTAACAGTAGTAGGTGGTCCCTGACAAATTTACTCGAGCATACACTTGTTCCGCTGTTACTACAACTTCTTCAACGGAGATAACTCAGCCGCTACATTTTGTTACAGCAAGAAATCTCCCATTCTCTACAGGAAATGTAAAGAAGACATGCTTCTTGCAGGGTCAGTGCTGAACTAAAGCCTCAATTCTATCATCCACCAGAAGGGACTCTTAAAGCAACAAAACCTATGGAACAGCTTCAAGAGACCTCTGCCTACTGTTTCACCTAATACATATTCCCTGAATTCTGCTGTTATTGACATTGCATGTACCAGAACAGTATGTGGTAAAAATGGTTGGATGACAACATGCAGAGTGTAAACAATGATATTAAAACCACAAAAAGGAACAAACGGTTTTGATAAAATTGTGAACTCATTCAAGAAAGTGACTCTACCAGCAAAAATAGAGACTGAAGTGGTTAATGCCTTCATACCACTTCTGTTGAGCATGTTATCTCAAAAATAAAAAAGCAGGAACTGTTTTGGATTTAAAATATGACAAAGCCGGTGGAATTACAGTTCACATCAAATGGCCATTATTGCATTAATATAGTTGACAATAAATACAGCACAGACAATTCTGAATTGGAAGTGTTAGTTGTTAACAACAAGATGAATGAAAAAGACCAAACTATGTTCTGCTACCACAAAATCTTTATAATAAATCCAACAAGTAAAGATGGTATGAACTCTTTATTTCATTACAGTAAAAAAAGATTCTTGTATATTTCATCTGTTTTACAAAGTCATATTTTGTCACTTGATAACATACCAGAATGAGAGAAAAAATGGTACCCCTCAAAAGACACCATGAGGTTACTACAGTTTTAACAAAGATACCCACCAGACAGATGCCTCCATAACTTTGAACCTACCCGCATTCAATCCAAACAATATAAATACATGGTTCTGTCAATTACAGACAGAAAGCTTCATATTACCTATGCTGGGATGATGTCCAAATAATAATGGTCAATGTATTTGCAAAAACATATTTATGCACCTATCAAATCAACCATGAACAAAAAATGTATTTCCTGGGTAAATGATATGTATTCTTTCAAATTACCAATTAACGTAATTGTTTATCTTATTTGACTTTAAAAATGTCATGCTTAAATTCTGCTAAACAAAATATAAATAATCCTAACATCACTATTGTAGAGCTTCAATTTATAAAGATACACAACGGTTTGAGAATGGTGAAAATTTAACACTGGGGTCTGTTAATTGACATCTGAAGACAAGAAAAAAAACTTAACCATCAATCAAATGTATCTGCTCGTTTGGTCAGGTTACAATATGGGGCAAGTCATAAAGGCAATGCAGGATGATTACAGAATAGAATGTAGAAAAAAAAGAAAGTTCCAAAGTATAGCGATGATAATATGGCTGAAATTAGGACAACCCTTGAGCAACTTTACTTTTTAGGACCAACAGCTCATCGTTTAATTATAATGGATGATGAGACTTAGGTTACAATTAATGATTCAGCAACATTTTCCAATGCAGGATTCCTTCAATAAAACTTCATACTCTTAAGTTTTCTATGGTCTCAAAATTTCCTGCCAAAGTTGTCATGACATTACCGACAATGCTGTCTCACCATACTTTTTGTGGTTTAAAGATGCTGCAATATTCTGGCCCGCCAAGGCGTCATTTCATTACGCCAAGTCTATGTGGCAATATTTTGATTCTAAACAAATTCTTATTGTACCAAAGACAGCCAGAAATTGCCCTCAATGTTGGCCAATTGAAAGTGAGATCTTCATGAATGGATTTAAACCAAAAAACAGAGATGAGTTGTATGCATGGGTTCAAGCAGAGATGGAAATGCTCCATGTCATTTTACCAAGAATTTTTGGGTTTCTGTTCGCTGCAAATGCAACAAAGCATATTGAAATGGACTATTTTCAGCATATAAATATAGACAAGACTTTTTTCTTTCATTTATGTTATGTTCACAAATACATTGACCATATGTTAGATAGAGAACAAGAAAATTGAAGGAAGCAGCATATATTAGCCTGATAGAGAAATTTTCAAGTCAGGTCAGTGTAAATTTCTTTGTTTAGTAGAAAAAGAATTGACAGAGCACCACTGCTGTTACAATGTTTGCCTAATCCCACCAGCTTTAGCTGCAGGCACCGGGGCATACCTCTGACTATACCTCAAACACAATTTCATGTTACTGTGATGATCAGTGTATTTGTCACCATATTTTCTCTTTCCTGATAAATTAGAAGGCTGAAACATTGTGGTAAAAATAAAACACAAAAAGAATAAAAATGAAGATTAACAAACTTGAATAAGTATGGTTGCTTTCAAGTCACGTTTTACAAGAGAACCTACGTGCTTAAGATGAATATGATTTCTTTCTAGTGTATGATCACATGAGCTTCTTCAAAATTGACCACACATTTCAGAAGACTATGTTTTCTCTTGAGTGTGTGTTTGCATATGATGTACCAAAGATGCCTTCCGTGAAAATGAAGAGTCACACACTACACAAGAATATGGTTTCACTCCAGTGTGTGTTCGCATATGTCGGTTCAACTTCGACTTCTCTGAAAATGAAGAGCCACACACTTCACAACAATACGGTTTTTCTCCAGTGTGTGTTCGCATATGTACCACCAGGTATGATTTGAATAAAAAGGAGGAGCCACACACTTCACAAGAATATGGTTTTTCTCCAGTGTGTGTTTTTAAATGTCCCATCAAATATGACTTCTGTGAAAAAGATGAACCACAGACATCACAAGAATAGGGTTTTTCACCAGTGTGTGTTCGCATATGTCGGTTCAAGCTTGACTTCTCTGAAAAGGAAGAGTTACACCTTTCACAACAATATGGTTTCTCTCCAGTGTGTGTTCGCATGTGTATCACCAAATATGACCTTAATGAAAAGGAAGAGCCACACACTTCACAAGAATGTGGTTTCTCTCCGGTGTGTTTTTGCAAATGTCCTACCAAATATGACATCTGTGAGAATGAAGAGCCACAAACTTCACAAGTATATGGTCTCTCGCCAGTATGTATCCGTACATGTCGGTTCAAGCTTGACTTGCATGAAAAGGAAGAGCCACACACTTCACAAGAATATGGTTTCTCTCCAGTATGTATTCGCATATGTCGGTTCAACTTTGCTTTCTCTGAAAATGAGGAGCCACACACTTCGCAAGAATATGGTTTCTCGCCTGTGTGTGTTCGCATATGTACACCTAGATTAGTCTTAAATGAAAAGGAAGATCCACATACTTTACAAGAATATGGTTTCTCTCCAGTGTGTGTTTGCAAATGTTCCACCAAATATGACATCTGTGAAAAGGAAGAGTCACACACTTCACAAGAATAAGGTCTCTCTCCAGTGTGTGTTCGTACATGGCGATGTAAGCTTGACTTACATGAAAAGGAAGAGTCACACACTTCACAAGAAAATGGTTTCTCTCCGGTGTGTGTTCGTACATGTCGGTGTAAGCCTGATTCACATGAAAATGAAAAACCACACATTTCACAAGAATATGGTTTCTCTCCAATATGTGTTCGCTTATGCTGCCTCAAAGTTGACTTCTCTGAAAATGCAGAGTCACATGCATCACAAGAATATGATTGCTCCCCGGTGTGGATTTTTAAATGTCCTTTTAAAATTGAACTATCAGATGATTTACAGCCACTGGTTTCAGAACAATATTTTTTTTCTGAGTAAATTTCCATATTTTCTGTATTTCAGGTCACCCAGTAAATGATGATCCATTCAAATTCACAAATATTTTTTAAGTTGGAATATCTGTAAAAAAACAAGAAAATATATATTTAAAATAAAGAAATTTGATTATTGGCTCTCTTTCAATAGGCTCAGTTTCATCAGATTTTTCAAACACAAATTCCTTTTATTATGATATAGATGACAATGTTCCCCAAGAAACAATTTCTCTTACATACCTTCAGATGTCAATATCATTAAATGTCATGGAAAAATTTTTAGTCTTATGTGGATTACTAGACCTCATTTCATAGTATCAGGTTGCAACGAAAGTTCTGTCCAATTTTTCGATGGGAAACTTTGAACATGATCTAATTAAGTCCAATCTTTAACTGATATTTGCCGAAGTCTAGATAAATAATATATCTCAGTTTCTGTGAAAATTATTTGAAGAAAAGCTTTCAAATCGACCCCATGTTGGCCCCAAGTAAAGAACACATTCGCCATGCCATACTCTATAGATTTCACAGAGGGAATAATGCAAATGCAGCAGCAAAATCCATCAAATGCACATATGGTGATGGCGTAGTGTGTGAAATAACTTGTAGGAGATGGTTTTCCTGTTTGAGAAAAGGATGAGCCAAGAGAAGATAGCTCAAGAGGACTTGTTTCTGAGGCACTGGCAGCAGCTGTTGAAGCTAACCCCACCATTACAGTTAGGGAACTCAGCGGGCACTTCAAAGTATGCCATATGACTGTCCATAGCGAAATGAAAAGGCTTGGGAAAGTGGGTTCCACATGACCTGTCAGCAGAGAATCGCAAACAACATATTGATTATTGTGCATCATTGCATACCTGTCAGCTTAAATGCCTTATTTGGACATTTATTACTGGGGATGAGAAGTGAATCCTTTACCACATGCTAAGCGAAGGAGTCAGTGGAGGAAGGCCTGCTCAGCAGCCAAGAAAGGGCCTGCATACAAGGAAGATTATTTTTGAGTGTATGGTGGGATATGAAAGGAATCATTTATTACGAGCTGTTAATAATCAAACACACAGCCGAAGTTTAAAAGTAGCTTTTGTCCATCATTAGCAAACAAAAAAGGGATCATCCTTCACCATGATTACGCATGACCCCATACTGCACCAATGACCAAAGATCTCCTGGAAGAATTCAGCTGGGAAAAAATGCTTCATCCACCATATTACCCGGACCTTGCTCTTTCCGATTGCCATCCATTTAGAAGTTTGCACTAACTTCAAAAGAAGAGGTCGAAAATGAGTTAGTCTCAACTCAAAACCTAAAGAATTTTATACATGTGGCATCAAAAAGCTTGTTGACAGATGGGATAATGTCATGGAAAACAATAGTGATTACATTAATGATTAAATACATCTATAATAGCCACTATTTTGTTTTATTTGTCATTGAAAAGATCGGACAGAACTTTTGTTACAACCTGATATATACATTAATAACTGCAAACAACACTTTTAAAGGCAATCAGCAATATGGTTAATATTCTTATTCAGTAGGAAAAACTATAAAATTCGCTCTTCTAAAAGCTAAAAAAAGGTTTGCTCTTGAGTGAAGAACTGAATTATCATTCATTTTCCCCAAACAAACACACAACATTCATATAAATTAGGCTGAATCACCAATGTCTACACCAAAAAGCAAAATTTATAAAGAGAATCAACAATATTTTTAAATTTGAAAAGTGGAACAGGACCATACAGTGATTTTCCCAAAACTGAATTTGATGGATTATAACTGTTATCATACTATTCACTATCTGGAAAACCACTTGAGTGGACCTATTTTAGTAGGGTAAAACAATGGATCACGCTCTTCCTGTCTGTCAACACCATTTTGAGAGGTAAACATCATGCTCGTGATCCAGCTATGATCTTTGAACTCTGACAGATAAAACACCCCCATAATTTAAAAAAAAAAAATTTTCTTGTTTTCTTAAGAAAAAAGTAGGAAAATCTTTTTTGTAGTTCATTTGAGCATAATACTTTTTTCATCAAATCATCATCTGACGTTTACTTTATATTCTATCAATTTTTTTAATACATAATTATTTATTGCGTAATAAGAGGCTTCTGTATATGCTGATTGCAAAACATGAGTAAGTAAAAAAAAAAATACAATTCTGGTTAGTCACTGAATTGAAACCGTCACGTGAGCAGTGCAGACCAACTTGAAAACTGAAGAAACAAACCTATGTTGAGAGTTTTGGTGACAGTTTTGTTTGACGATTTCTAATAAACACTATTTTAAATATACATCGAACTCATAATTTTGGTTAATTCATACATTAAAACAATATTATTACTTAATCTCATTGAGCATTAATATTAAAAGAGGATTTTCAAAATATTTTTTTTAAATTTAATTAAATTATTTGAAAATCTATAAAAAATGAATGCAAATGTTTTTCATTTTACATGCCATAAGTCTACAAGTGAAATTTTTTTAGATTCAGGTCATTAAATTTTAGGAAAAAAATCTGAATTGGTTTAAATTTCAAGTGATTATTATTTTATTTTTTTTCAACCGATATGGATTTTAGCTGATGCCAATGCCAATATTTAGAGAGCATGGCAGCCGATGACTGATATATAAGGACGATATGTTTTTTTAAACAAAATTGCTGAACTTAAATGAATATTTATTTAATGTTATCTGTCTGCATTGTCTCCGGAAGTAGATCTGCACTCTATCTCTGCAGAGAACTTATTTTAAATTAAAAATGTATCAACTAAATAATGTCCACAGGTAATCAAAAAACTAAACTTTGTAAGAAAATCAATTCATGAATGAAAAATAAATAAAGTTTTAGTGCACTTAACAGCATTTATCAGCAACATCTCCTTGTTTCTGATAGAACAACAATTTGTAAACTTACATTATACATAAATAAATAAAAAATAAATATTAAATAACACAGTAACACCCAGCCACAGCACTTTTCTTTGTTTTTGGTCCCAATGAGCATTTATTTAACACTAAAATAATGTATTATTCACTTGAACACAAAAATATTTGAAAATAAAAAATATTTGAAAATAAAAAATGTGCATTGTCTCTGTTTGGGAAATGAAAAAGTTATGAAGTGTATACCAGGGCTGGAAATTAATGTTGTCCCAGAGATGATAAAAATGTGTTTGGAACAAAGATTTTCCCCGGGATGGCTCCGGGATGAAAGAAATCTTTTCTCTGTATATATTTGTCTTTCAGATACGACCCTGATTCTTGGAAAGTGGGATAGTTTACACTATACATAAAATATAAGGAAAAAAAGAAGACATCGGAACAAGCAGAAAAATAGTTAAGACAAAGAAATTAGTTTGCTAAGATAAAGGGAATAGAGGAATCTACTGATGAGGAATGCACTTGGATGAGAAGAAAGAAAGACATACAACTTTTTAAGGTCTTTTAATTAAATTCACCATAGTTCGGGATTTGAATTTCATTTAATCTCTGTACAAACTCATATACACTGATGAACAGATAGTTAAAGATACATTATGCTGGGCTATCGACTCATACATATATATGATAGGCTTGTGCAGCCTCATTCATTTAAGTTTAGTCTAATTGTTATGTTGAGTAATGTTAGCAGGAGATGGGGAGTGTGTGGTGGAGGGAGGAGGAGGAAAGAGGTCACATGCACAACTGACATAGAGAATCAACGCTAGATACATGCCGAGATGTGGTGGTAGGAAGGGGTGCCTCCCCCCACTCTCCTCAGCAGTTGTTGCATGTGCGACTTTTGTCTCTCCTTCCCTCCTCCTCCTCCCACCCCAAGTCTCTGCATGTGTCTCTCATTTATTCGCTGTGAGTTGCGCATGCACCTCGCTACGCTAATAAGAATTTTAAAAATTTAACACATTTTGTTAAAATCCGAAAAATATTACCTAAAAGAACAATTTTCTCAAGCATAAACATACATACACATGCAGATGAAAGTTTTTTGTATGAGTAAAAAGTAAAAATAAATTCTCCAAACAAAACTTTTGAGCAGTACCCCAGACCAGAAATCCAGGAGCTGGACTCCTAGGGCTGCACCCTGGAACACTTGAAGGGCAACAATGACTTATTTACATACAAACAAGTGGCCCTTGAACAGCCATCACATTTATGAAACATCTTGAACCATGTTATCCCTATAAAACTTTTAAAAAATGTTTAATTACTTTTGTTAATTACAAATGTTCGGCAATCATATATGGAGGTCTCTTTCTTATGCAATAAATAATGTCATTAAAAACAAATCTATCAAAAACAAATCTATCAAAAATAAATAAATCTACTTATGTAATGAACACTGTGATTTTCTTGGTTCTCTGTCCAAACCATGGACTCTTCTACCTAAAGGTAACAAGTTTACATGTTCACAATAAACTTATCTTTTATAAACAAGTTTGAGAGTGTTTTTCCTAGGACCCCCAGTAATACCTTTGTGGACTGACAGGGGTCCATGGCCCCCGGGTTGGGAACCTCAACGCTTAATGTTAGACAGGGGCTTAAAATTTGTTTGGCTTTAAATTGAAATTTCAATCTGCCAAACCTGTCTATCACCTTTTTGGTGCATTTAGCTCCTAAGTCTGCATCTAGCTCTTAGTTTAGCTTCTTTTCAATTTATCAAACATTTTTAGCATATTTTCTTATTTATGAAATAAGTAATGAATTGAATTGAAAATTAAATATATTATCTGTCCTATTTTTGCTACTTTTTGTTAGTGCTCTCGCTAATTTTATTTAAAACTTATCCAGCAACTCTGGCGGTACATGCACATTTTTTTCTCTTAACACAAGTTTTCAACTTTACTGCAAAGAAAATACAAGTTGAGTCATTTGCGGGGTGATGAGGATTCATCATTATTTCATAAATTGTTTCTATAACTCGCTGTTAAATGTGGCATGATGGTGGTTTGGTGCTGCTATGAACTTTTAAATAAAGTAGTTACTTAAATGTATTATGATTGATACTCAGCGCCTTCTTTTTCGAGTTGGCAATCCTGCAACAACCTAAAGCTTTGAAAAGAAAACCCCCCAAAAACGGGTTAGCAACATGAAACTAGTTAAGTGATAAAAAGTCAGTCATAAAGTTTAATCTTAATTATTGATTAGCGTATTATCTAAGATAAACTTAATTTGTAGTTTTATATCTTTATAATATAGAGCATTCCAAGAATTTTACATAAACAATTATGTTAGTATTATGATAAATATTGGTCAGTCGGATATCTGGTGCTGGTATCTGGACAGATGTCAAAATCCACATCTGGTACATCACTATACAAAAGTGTACACTGAATTTTAATTTTTTTTAAAACTAAAAATTTTCCAAACAAAAACTATTTTTTATTTTCCAATTCAGGGCCAATTTTTAAAAAAATAGTTTGTAATTTTGAATAAATGATGATAGACTTGAAAAAAGATATTTCCATGAGTTTTTCTTACAAAATAACCTTTTCATAAAAAATTCATTTATGAACAAATAAGTACCTAAAATTTGATTGAAATCAGCTCATTAGTTAATTTTTTGTAAAATTCTAAAATCTGTATGCAGTTTGGGCTAAATTTTCTACAATTGTTTATTATTATTAATTCGCATAAAGGTCGCCTTTGCCGGCCATCAAGCTCGATGTCAAGTCACTTCCTTCGTATCGAATAATTATTATAATTATTTGCAAATAATATAAATAATAACTACTCTATAATTAGTATTTTACCCAAAAATGGAGAAAATGCCCCCCCCTACTTTTGATGCCTGAAAAAGATAAAGAATTTTCCCCCCAAAAAGGGGAAAAAAAAAAGAAAAAAAAGAGTGATCAGAATATGGGACCAGGTAAAAAAAAATAAATATGGTGCAAATGCAGTATCACACCCCCATAACAAAAAACAAGGGAGACAACTCCCTCCCTAGAATTATAGATGGCAAGGCCTGTGTGCAGAATAACCTTCCAGCCCGAGCAATGAAGTTTTAAGGTGA
The DNA here is from genome assembly GCA_006491835.1 of Architeuthis dux. Taxonomy (NCBI): domain Eukaryota; kingdom Metazoa; phylum Mollusca; class Cephalopoda; order Oegopsida; family Architeuthidae; genus Architeuthis; species Architeuthis dux. The sequence goes on from VCCN01004310.1 coordinate 2,527,082, forward strand.
AGTGTGACTTAATCAGTGCTGACACCACCCTTTGAACCAAAGGTTTGTATCCTATGGTCCACCTAGATGGCACGAATACGAGCAGGGTCTCTAGGTTGTAGGTTTGGCAGGAGTATCCTACCTTTGGCAGATACCTGAGATAGCCATGGGTGTCTATATTCTATATAAATATAAAATCTTTATCAGTTCCCGAGATACACTAAAAATGAGATTACCCTTGCTTATAAGAATGTGAAATAATGTTGTTTGTATGCTGTTTTGCTATCATATTGTATGTCCGTATAAGTAAGGATTACCAAACTTACTTCAGAAAAAACACTGAAAATCCCCAACTACTAAAAATCCTCCACACCTGCCGCATAATAAATCTTGAAATAACGGGTTATCGATTGGTTAAACCCCATGTTTCTATCTTCATTAGTTTCCTATTTTCAAGTTCTTAAGCTTAAAAAGCATGATGAACGGGTCGGCCAGGCCCTGCTATATCGGGCCAGGTCAGGTTGTTTTAAAAAAAATCTATATGAATGTTATTGAATGGTGAAAACTGCATGTCTCTATCTTCAATTGTTCCCGAGATATGGGGCAGTTCTGTGACCAATACATTTGATTAGTGCGACCTTGCCTACAGTTCTACAGGTTGATTTTCAAGTGGCTAACATTATTTTTATATCAACTAACCCTTGATGAGTACCTGTACAAAATTTGGTGCTTGTATCACAAAATTTGAAGTTAGCTGCCCCACTATTTCGAGCAGTTCTGGAATATTTTTCTAAAAAAGGTAAATATAATTAATATCTCGAGGAAATTTATCTGTAAAAGGTGAAAAAAATCAATGAAAAATAAAATAAATGATCAAATTTGGGTTCGGTATCATATGAAATTTTTTTATTTTTCTCCAAAATTTGGAATGGAAATTTCTTTTTAAAAGATTTTAATGAATAAGTATCCAAAATTTTATTAAAATCGAATATGCTGATTTTTGCCAGATTTTTTAATTTCTCAGGTGTCAATTTTGTTCAAACCAACTTATAAAGAAATTTATTTTTCACTATATTTTCAGTAAAAAGTAACTAATAATTTTCCAAAATCCAGTTAAATAATCATTAACTTAACTAATTTTCTTTGAAAGTCATATTTGAATCCTACTTAATGTCCTTAGATTCTATTATAAATAGCACAGGTAAAATAATAATGCAAATATTGTGAACAAATTTTTAGCAGATACATTCTCAAACGTCATCCATAGTCAAACTGAAATAGTACAAAAGCTTGTTTCATTCAAACACATGAACAAAGAGATAATGAGCACTAGCAGTATGGCAAATTCAAGTGTAGAGAAACTGGCCATCAACAATATACTTAAATTCATGATCACAATGACGTATGTTCCATTTATCCTAACCTGCACACAGACTCTACCAATAACTAATGCAGTAACAGAATGATCCTTTTGCTGACTCAATCACATGAAATCGTACCTTTGTCTTACAATGGGCAAAGATAGATTGTCAATCTTAGCTTTACTCTCCATTGAAAGACTGTTAGCTATTGAGATGAATTATAATTAATAGATAATTTTGCAAGAATAAAGCCTAGACGAAAGAGGCTGTTGTAGTTCATTATTTTTGTTGTAGGTATCCCAAACCTCGCTGTTTACACAGTGAAAAGTGGCCAAATTGTGAAATTTCCTTCTAATTTAAACTTGTAAGATCCTACTTATTTATTCAATTTCTTTGATAAAAATAGTATATAAACAAAATTTAATCAATTCTTTTTTCTTGAGTGATGAGTAGTTTTTATTCCACGTCTCTTTAAATTATGTCACTATTTCAAGGACAGGAGCCTTTTTTCTTAGAGCTATTTAATAATATTTCAGAAGTAATCATGGAGAATAAAGGATTTTAAAATATTCAAATTAAGTTTTTGGAAAAAAAATCTTTTAAAAATTGATTCTTGAGCAAATATTTTATTTTTTTGCAGAACCACAAAGTCTACAATATATTTCTTTTAAAAGAATACCGGAAGACAAATCAAAATATTACTTATCTTCCCACCCACAAAACCAAAGTTGTGACTTTTCTCCCTATTACGTTTTTGGGGTAGCTCAGGGTAATGTTACATTGTGACTTTTGTTCCGTAATTCTTTATTAAAACATACTGTAGACTTCATTTTAGGCCTATATAAGGTGGTATTTAATTCTTTATGTTATTGTCATTAAGTGGGTAATGAGTCACAAAAGAAATAATCAAAACATTTTAGGGGTGGGGGCGTCAAAATTACCTTTGCCCCCGGGCGCTGAGAACCCTTGCTGCGCCACTGGCCCGGACCTCAGCATTAGGATTATTGTGCCTTTGTTTTCATTTCTTAGATATTCGGAACCACAATGGGAGTATGAGATGAGAAAATAAAGCAGCCGACATTAGAGTATCTAATTGCTCTGTAAGAGGGACTGCAGAGCTTCTAAGGTATCTTATTAAGCTATCGCCAACAAATGTTATTCAGTTATTCAACATGGATTATAACGGTAAACAATAAAGTCGTTGAATGAATGAATGTATAAAATAATCGAATATGAACCAGTCATCCAGAAAAAACTGAGTTTGTTACTATTTGTTCAAGTTAATTAGTAAAATAAACTTTCAAATACTTACAAGATGATTGAATGCGTAAACTTTGGTAGTTTCTATATTTGAAAAAGATGGGATGAATTAGGATTTACAGAGATAATCTGTTCGATGATTGAGGTCGTGTCGTTTGCTTGCATCCATTTTGCAGAAGCTGACTATAGTTTCGTACCTCACTGCGTGAAGAGCGCATTTAGAAAAAGGAAGTTACATCACTTACACTAAGGACAAAGATTTCATTGTTTATTTTTCAAGTCAAATATTTCATAAAGAAAATTGTAGCACTAACAACACCGGCTCAGGTATCGCACAGATTATCGCAGTAATCTTAATCCATCACACCTTTTTCGAATACAGAAACCACCAAAGTTTACACATTAATGTAAGTATTTGTTTGATTTGAACCTTTTAACAAAGTAAGTAACAAACTCAGTCTTTTTGATGACCGCTTCATATTCGATTATATTGTACTTAACTCAAACTAAACTCACATTTGATGCATTCATTCAGCCACTTTATTGCTATAAACCATCGTCACAGATGCAGTGTGTTGCCGATTTAGCGCGTTTCTTGTTTTGTCAGTGCAAAAAGCGCGTTTGCACCTTTTAGCAATTTTCGGCAATTTTCTCGCTAGTTTTGACCTTTTCAAGTGTAATTATGGCCATATTTGGTAATTTCTGGCTATTAACATTTTTAGATGTTTTAAGCGCTTTTTTGGCAGTCAGACTAGCGCAAACATATTTTTTGAGGTGGCAACAATGTACAGATGTAATATTATGTTATATATGAACTCCCTTGTCCATCAATAATTTACTGCATGCCTGCCGGAAGTATTTAGTTAATATTTAGCGTCCAAATTAAAACGTTCGTGTGTGATCTACACCTTGAACAGTAGCAACTCTCTTTTAAAACGTATTGCAATAGTTAAATATCTTCCTTGAATGTTTAGTTTTGATTCAGATTATAACTGCAAGAAAATAGCAGTTAGTTGTAACGTGTAAAGAAAAGAAAAAATACTTTTGCGTACTCACAGAGGATTTCCGAGCAGATTAAGGTCGTGTTTACGTTTTTTACTAAAATCTTATCGATTTCACCACAATTGACGGATCTGTCACCAGAACAATGAAGTTGAGTTTAGTTTTAAAATTCTTTCAAAAATAGAATTGACCCTAGAGAAATGTGTTTCGAAAAAAATAGTTAATTTAATAGGTATTTCTGCGGTGTTCGTGACCCACTTACGGAAAATTGACACCTTGGTAAAATAAACGTCAAAATCATATAAAACTTAAATTTTTTCGTTGAAAAATGTTAGCGTCATTAGTAAGTTGAAAGATTGACGAAATATATGAGATAACAATTATTTGTGTGCACCTTATAAAACGGCAGATATTATTGAATCAAAACAGTGTAAATCTCCGCGCAAATGTAAACAAAACTTTTTTCCGTAGTAATTAGTAGTAAATTTTCTCTTCTTTTCAACGATCAGAAAAAAACACCTATTTATTATACATCAACTACTGATCCGATCTTAATAAAATTTTCAATACTTATCGAATAAAGGAGGAATTTTTTTTTAAAAATCTGTTTGTATTCCAAATTTTTGGAAACAAATATTTTTTCATTGTGATTTAAAAAAACCTCCCCTTAAGAATTTGATTTATTTTCAATGGATCTGTCCGATCTTTTTACATTATTAAGTCAAGCCCATGAACATATAAATTCTGCTTCTGTTTTTGAAAAAGCTATGTATGATTTTCCGTAAAAAATTTTTTATTTAAATTATTTAAAACTGCGAAAAAAAGAAATACTGCTCTAATTGCCAATATTTTTCATTCATTTGGTAAAATATGATTATCGCTATTTTCTATAAAAAGAGAAATAATCTTAGCATTAAAATCTTTTTTATAGTGAATTTTTAAGTTTTTATTGTTTTTTTACTCTGTTTCTGTTCTAATCAGTTAAAATCTGTTCTCACGTGATGTACTGTGAAAGGGTAAGTAAAGATATGTAAAAAATGCAACTGAAACCATGGGAGTTTTTTAAATTATTTTTTTGTTGTGATTTAATTGGCCAATATTTTTCTATAGATGGACATAAACGTAAATTTTCTATAATTTTCATGTCAACAAAGAGCACACAACTGCTGTCATAATCTCACAGTCAGCCATCTGCTTATTGTCAAATACCAATTTCCGTAATAGCTTCTTATGCACTAACTGATTCTGAACAGGTGTGTATCTATGGCGGTAAGAAGAAGGTGTTGGCAGATATTTGACCCCCCACCCCCAACGTGAATAAAAGATCGATGAGTAGAACACCATTCTTTCTGATAATAAGGTTTTATGAGAATCCAAGAAGGTCCAATAGGCATAAACATTAATAATTTAATGACAAAATTTTTAAAAAAACATAATAAAAATTTGTTAAAGTGTACACTGTATTTTAATAAAAAGAAAAAAAAAAGAAAAACTTTCTAAACATAAAATATTTTTTGCCATTTCTTATTTTCCGATAGCGAGTAAATTTAAAATTAACAGGTAGCAGGATCGAATAAAATTCCAATTGATTTAGGTATTAAATAGTTTTGGGTATTATCTCCATAGAAATGCAAAAATATGTGCCAACCCTAAAAGACTTAATTGAGATTTCCTAAAATTAAAATGGGTTGTTGACATGAAAAAAAATATTTCCATAAGATTTTCTTACAAAATACCTTTCAAATAAGAAAATTCATTCAAAATTGGATACATCCCTAAATTCTTATAGAAATCGGCCCATTTGTATATTTTTGGTGGAATTTCAAAATCTCAAATTTCCCAATGCAATTTCTACTAATTCACCAGTTCACGGTTATAAACAAGTTTTCAAACCCAGTTATCTCCAGTTTTATATTGTCTAAAGAAATAAATTTTAGTTGATAATTTTCTACAATCTTTCTTCTATTAATAACACAAAGATTATTACGATACAATTAATAGATTTCAAGTTGCAGATGTTTTAATCAGCACATGTCGTCTTTTGCCAAAAGTCTGTGAGAGTTACTATTGAACAGTCATTTATACATGGTGGCAGCAGTGGGATTACTCATCACTGTGCCTGTGATAATATATTTCACAGTTTAGATGTACCACCCGACGTCACGCTTTGCAACAAAACTAGAAAAGCTCTAAAAGAAAGAGATGCCCGCTGACTTTGAAAGCTGGCGAGAAAATTTAATATTGACCATGGCACATGGATGTGAATTTCGAGGAATATTTTGAACCCAACTATAGGTGCAACCTGTGTATGTAAATAAACCACTGCCTAACAGCACCCCCAAAAGGAAAGACGACAAGACAGAAAGCAGCTTTACTCCAACTCCTACTCAGCTTTGCCACCGTCATCTCAAGCGAATTTATCATCCAGGATGCCCTTTGTCAAGACGATATATGGTTTCAGAAAAACAGCTACCCTAATTTTAGACCTCACTTCCTTTACTAGGGAAGATAATAAGTCTTATGAAACTCTATGGGAATGGTTCATCAAGGGAAACCTAATATCTGAAGGTGATAAAAGTAAAACCCCCTACAGAAGTAATATCATCAACTCTTTTAAACACAACAGTCGTTCTATGGTTGGGGTGTATCCACCCAGACCTACCCCAATTCATAAAACAGAAGTTTGCGACTGAATTAAGAGGATGGACTCTTGCGCCTATAAGAGACGAGATCTCAGAGAGTTTGGATTCTCTGATTGCTGAGCTATCAATAAGCCCGGAGTGCAGAAGAGCTCCTTCTAGAAGACAATACCCTACCCAGAAACACCCTCATAATTGCTCAGGCAGGTTCTGCATGCTCTGTGATGCCAATTCGGGGCATTTTCTATCAGAATGCTTTTATCTGCCTGAAGCGGATAAAAGATACTTAAGTTCCTGATCCAAGCCATGTGGAGTGGAAGCAGATGATGTCAAAGAGGACTGAATACGACCACTATAACAGAAAAGTTATGGTAAACAACACATGCACATCCTCCCAAGGACTAACCATCATGAGATCTTCAGTACTGCCTGTTATGTACAAAGATCATAACATAGATTTGACATTGGATCTGGGAGCAGAAGCCAACTTAATCAAAAAGGCATGCACTGATAAATTGAAAATCAAAATTTCAAAAACATCTACTAAAACTAGCTAGACAAACGGTCGCTCCAATCTCAAGTCTTAGGTGGCTTACTGTGTGAAGGTAATGTGACCCAAATAGCTGATGACCTATACTGTGGTGCAGAATAGAGAAAGTTCTAACAGTCTGGAGGGATGTACTTTCTGTTGTTAATCTGCCCCATCACAGCAACCATACTAGGTTGGATTTGGTCACAAGGTACACCCATCGTGTATCAGCTTTAGCAACAGTTGATGTTCCTACCTCAGTAGGACAGTTACGGTCATACCTGGGATCTTTCAAGTTTCTAAGTAGAATTATTTTGTCATATAGTGATATCCTAAGCCCTCTGTAGAATCTTGTACCAAACAAAAAGGCATCTGATAAAATTAAATGGTCTGATTGCCTAATATCAATATTTAAGTTATCCCAACAACACCTGACAAAGGTCAAATCTATTACTATCCCAAGGCGTAGCGACCACCTTCAGATAATCACAGATGCCTTACAAAGACCAGCATGGAATAGCAGCAGCACTGTATGTCATCTGAAACAACAAGCATTATGTTGCAAGGCATCTTAGTGAAAAATACCATTCACATCAACAAAAGTGGATCTCATGTGAACTGGAAGCATTGGCCATCTCCACTGCTGTTAGCCATTTTAGTCAGGAAATAATCAATAGTGATCACTAGATGCTAGTCCTGACAGATTCACTCACCTGTGTACAAGCCTATAATAAACTGCGTCATGGGAAATTTTCATCTAGCCACTGAGTCAGTACATTCATTTCTGTGGCAAGCAGATTCCATGTGAAACTGGAACAAATAAAAGGAAAAGAAAACCTATACTCTGATTTTGCCAGTCACAACCCAGTCGAGTGCAATCTTCAAAGCTGCTAAATTTGTCAGTTTATTGCAGAGCCATCTGACTCAGTAATGCGATCATGCACAATGTCTGACATCATTAACTCTAGTAACAATGTACCCTACAGTAGCCGCTAAGGATGGCATTGTTATGTCCTTTGCTTTTGTTGGTTTGTTTATTAGTTTGTGTTTAGCTGTGTTGGTTAAAAACGCATTTGGATTTTGACTGTATTTAGCTGTGTAAGAAAAGAAGAGAGAAACAAAACACATGTGTGTTCATGTTGATGGCTGCTGGCAAGAGACCAATCCTAGCTACCAAAAACAAGATTTTGCCTGGTTACTTCCATTATCAGATTGAGGCTTCGTCTAAGCTTCTGGTACACTACGATCAGAGGAGTTGCTTGCCTTTTATTTACATTTAAAATCACGAAATACAATTTCATGGACAAAATAGAATACATAGACATTACAGGCATGAATTACAATTCTTAAGATGCGCCTGTGCACACCCATGCAAGAATAATCAGAAGCAGTCTGTAACTCACTGTAGGCTATCAAGATACTATGTTCAGAGTTGACCCTGCGTCAGCATGTCAGAGCTTGTAATTGACAGTTTATTAAGATCAAAAGGCATAGTCATAGAGTTGGGAAGAGATCCAGTGGCAGAATGCACAATTAGAGAAGCCCATACCGGATTAAATTGTTTCCTTGATGATAATAATAGTACAATTTCACCAATTATTCTAGTTGAAGCAGTTGCCAGCATTAGTAAAATATGGTCTGGAGGATTATCAGCTGGAGAAAAATATGCACAAAGAGACCAATTTACTGGAAACTAAATCCCACTACAAGACAAAACTATCATTTGAAATAAAGAGCATGAGAAAATAAAATCTCATATACCAAGTGCTTCATTCAAAACAAGACACAAATGTGAATCTGTATTTCCTGCAGTAATTGTGGGTCAGTTAGTATACATCAACAGGGGTAAAATGAGATCAAGAGATTGTTACATCATCACTGAAGTCCACCAGAATACGTGTAAAATCCAAAGGTTTTCAGGATCTCAGCTTAGGGCATGTATATATACAGTGAACTGAGCTGACATTACTGCAGTTCCAACCTGGCAAGGCCCAGAGGAACAACACGAGTTGTCAACAGACCAAGATAGGTCAGATGAGTATAAACTACCCACTGCGGTTCAATTCCGTCAAAAGAACTCCATACCCATAAAATTAAATAGCGAGTCTGATAGCGAGTCAGTCTCAGAAAATAGTGTAGTGAAGATTCTGATGCTGAAGAATTCATTCAGAAAAGGAAAGCTTCATGCCAAGGGTAACCTGTACAACGTTGTCCTGTAAGATGAAAAAGGAAGCCAAGTTATCTCACAGCCAATGAGTGTGAATAACCTGTGGTCACACCTCAACTTGTACATCTATCCCTATAAACACCAAAGTTATTTGCTTAAATTTAATTTCTATGCCCTATAATAAATTTTAAAGGAAATACATACCAATACATTATACATTGAAATATTTTAGCGTACTTAAAGCAGGTTTTAGACTGCTTTTAGAGTCTTTTTACTTGAAGTGGGGATCAATATGATGGGGGATCAGTTTTCTATTGTTATCAAGTTAGAAACTGAATCCTCCAATGATTAATGAATTAATGTGAGTGTTCAGTCAATTTTCCTTACCGCTAAGTGATAGAAGCCTGCTTCAATTTACAAGCTTTTATAGTACAGCTAAATATGGATGACCAAAGTAGAGAAAAATTGGTATTATTCAAAATGTATAAGTATATTCCAAGTATTAAAATACTGTCATATGACAGGTAATATTCTAGTATATATCTAAATAACAGTTACACCAAAAAAAAACATGTCATAGATGTGATATTATATTATATATGAACTCCAGACTAGCGTGCAATAATTTACTGCATGCCTGCCGGAAGTATTTAGTTAATATCTAGCATCCAAGTTTAAACTCTATTATTATTGTTATTGTTATTCCTACTGTGTTACTGCCCGTTCATGTGTGATCTACATCTTCAACAGTAATAAAGCAATCTCATTAACCTCACCTACTTCTCTTCATTTATACGCATGTGGAATAGAATTTTGTTGGCTATATATTCAGTCGGTAAGTTTGCTATTTATTTTCTTCTTGTGTTTAATTAACCTAAACAGGTGTGGAAATGAAAAATCCTGCCCTTTCTGAGAAAACATTACAATAATACGATGGAATGACATTTTTACTTTTCAAACACAAAAATAAAAAATTCTGTTTTTCCTTAACCTTTCATACATTGAATTGTGATAATAAAAAAAAACAAGACAAAAGTAGAGAAAGTAGACTATATAATAATTTCTACTTCGTTTTTAAGTGAAGTGCTTTCTGAATTTTGTCGGTTTGCTTTCTCAGTCAATAGGTGGGTATTCTTAGGGATTTTTGTGAGATTGATACCTAGAATCCATTCCATGTGACCTAGAATCCATTCAAATTGATATAAAAGTTGATTTACTTATCACAAAGTTGGCACTTTTTCGTTAGTCCCAACCAAAAGCTAACATTCAAGTATGGAAGCCTGAAAAGAAAGAAAAAATATTGAATTTCATTTTCTTTTTCTTGCCGACTAGAGTCTCAATTCATGGTATTAGTTTTGGGTCAAATTTTAACAGCAATTTGATCTTGGAGAATCAAAACATTTCAACTTTTCTCCCGAATGGTCAGTCTTACTCTTGTGTATGTTTTTAGTTGGGTTCCAGATCAGTCAAATTGTCAGATTTTTGCAGCTTTTCCCAAAAGAGAGGCTAATGCTGTCAAAAGTTTGAAATAAGACAGAATAGCAATATAAATCATAGTATTTTGGAGCTTTTTCGCTAGGTCCTTTATTAAAAACAAAACAATAAAAATATGCATAATTTCGCTATCAACCCAGAAAGATGTGTGTTTTAAGCCAAGCCTCAATGTAACCAAATACTCTGTCACCAACGAGTCTACTCAGACCACAGTGAAAAGATTTGTTGGAGATAAACACCAAATCCAGAACTTCGATGAAACAATACAAATTACAGGATGCAGAAAGCGGTCAGTCTAAGAAAAGACTTCAGACTAAGGTGAATTAGCATTCAGCTGAAGGTAAACAAATTCTTTCTTAGAACTAAAGTGCTCATTAATATAACAAACCCCACACATGGCAAATAATTAAGATTAATATTTTGATTCTGTTATCTCCAATCAATCTTCAATAAATACCAGCACATGCAACAATCTTTGTTCAGTCTCGCATCTGTGCTTAGCAGAAGGCTGATGCAAGCTGTTCCACATGATACAATGTGTGCATCTTTTGACTAATGCACAAATATTCACACGTATGCACAAACAGTCGGGAGACACTTTTCCTTCCTCACTCATACAACTTAATGCCAATTAGAACACTTTCCTCATTAAGTCTTCAAAACTCACAAGAACTTTATCAATCTTTCTACAGCTAATTCTATTGATGTAATTTTGTGCACTTTCTAATAAATATCTCTCGTTGAGTCAAAAGAAACTAAAAACAAATTGCATCTGCACTTTTTATCACATGCAATGTGAATATTTTCTCTTTTTATTGGGTTGTCACATTCAACTTTATTTCTATTATGACCACAGAAAGAGACAGTGACAAAAAGAACTAAGGAATGCATTCTCTACTTTGCTTACTAAACTAGCAGCAGCAACCGTTCATTAAGGAAATGACTACTACTTCAGCCATAGTTATGACAACAACTATTACTACTAAATTGTTATAGTCCTTTCAAACTAAGTAATTTAACTTAGTATTAAATGTTACCGTGGTAGGATTAAGTTTTAGATAATACCAATGGAGTCAGATATTGGGTTCTCGGTCATTTTGTCAAACGACCTATTGCCGACACACAGTCAACATCAGTTTCATCATGCGGACGCTTCATGGACAACCTTTTTGTCAAAGTGATGTTTTGCCGACTTGCCTTTTCACCAACTGCAGTGAAATTATCAACGCATCAAATAACTAACTATGATGTATGTATGTCGCCAATAATAACATTTAACCAAAAAGACTTCGAAACATTGCGATATTCTATTGAATAATTAATGAAAATTTGTTTTTAGTTTCTTTTGACTGAAATTTGGGTATTTTTCTTTCTAGGAAAGGCAAGTAAAAACTCAAGAACTATTTTTTTTCAATTTTAAATTAGGGTTTCGATGTCTCCTAGATTATTTCTCTGATCATTTGCAAAAATTAATTTTATAATATAATATGTTTTAGCATCCTGTTCTTCCAATGTGGTTATTTAAAATGTAAAATAAAATTATTTTTCAGAAATTTCACTGTTTTTTTTTGTTTTTTAACCTCTAAATGGTACCAAAAAATGTATTTGATAAAGGCAGTTGGTGAAAAGCCAAGTTGGCAAAACATCACTGTCAAAAAGGTTTGTCTATGAAGCGTCCACATGATGAAACTGCTGTCGTTTGACTGTGTGTCAGTGATACGTTGTTCGACGAAACGACCAGACACAAGATATTGATAAGCCTTTGGAATTTAACCACACCACGTTACAAGATCATCTTCACCTACCACTTCAGCGAGAAAAAGGAAATGCTGCTTCTTTTTAGTTGTTAGAAAATCAACCATAATAACTGAATAGAAGTCGTACAATATCCGTTGAATTGCCTAAAAAAATATAATATTTAAACTGTTTTATTATTCATTCCACTTTCAAACAACAGATTCTTTAAAAATACCATCAGGAAAAATGTATCAATGATTAGCAGCTAAATTTTAAAATAAAAAACAAAATTACTTAAAACTGCTTTAAACTGCTGCTACATGATTCTTTACGAGTTTGCTTCTTCTGATGATAGTTTCACGTTCAGTCGAGGAATTGTAGTTATAACCTCTTTCTTGCTGCCAAAAGGACTTAATTAAAAACAAACTTTTGCTAAAAGTTATTTTCCAGTGTTATAGAATTTTGTTATATAAATCAATCTGTTTATTCTACATAAATCAACACGGCTGTTGTCTTTTGAGAGTCTCTCTTCATTTTTCCTCTGCCTTCTATTTTCATACATGCAACCATATACCAACACACACAGAACTATAAAAAGCTTACCTTTTCCGTCTTGTTTTGGGTTTTAAATGCCTTACCTAACTCCCATCAACGACAGATATGTGCTATTGAGGTTTAGCTAACCCCATGAAACTGTTGTATTTTTTGAAAAATGAATGATAATTTAGTTCTTCATTCAGGAGCAAACATATTAGAAACCACCAACTAAAACTGTCACCAAAATTGTCAACATAGGTTTCTTTGAGTTTTAAAGACAGTCTGGCTGGCTGGCTGTGTATGTATCACACTTACGGTCCCCACCAGTGGAGCAAGAGGGCTGAAAATTTCAACATTTACTCTAGAAAAAACAGGGATTTATTTTTTTTTTAATTCCCCATTAAATAGGTTTTTAGTCCGCTTGTTTTTTTGTAAATTCAGACTTTTTTAGTGATCACTGCCCAACAAAATGTGAGAGAAGTAACTTATTCATTGATCACCCCTTTTTCCTATTTTTAACTGATCACCCCGAATATGGCATGCTGCCAAAAGATGTTGGTCACGTCACGGTTTCTATTGAATGACTATTTACCTTTTAGAAGAGTCAATTTTCCAGTATTTCCCACTGAATACAAATATAATTGAAATGACAAGAAATTGAAATACATTTAGACACAGTTAACTTTATTGCTCTATTTCCTTTAAAAGTGTCTTCTGCTATCGTATTAATGTATATAGAATGAAAGCAATAACTATCATTGACCGACATGAGATCCAGCCATTTACCTGGATAATAGGCTAATAAATTTTTCACTACATATAATTATATTAACGTCTGAAGGTATGTATTTCTTGACAAACATTATTGTCTATATCATAATAAAAGGAATTAAATATGTAACAAATTTGTTGAATTACTGTATAATATTTTAAATATATTTTCTTTTGCTTTTGCATTCTTACAGATGTTCCGGCTTAAAAAGTATTCAAAATAATTGGTTGAATTTCACAGGATCATAATTTTTTTCTTGGTGACCTGAAATAAAGAAAATATGGCAAACTACACCGAAAAATGAATAGTTTTTGAAACATTGGATGTAAATTGTCTAATAGATCAATTTAAAAAGAAAATTCAACAACACACACTGGAGAAAAATAATATTCTTGTGAATAATCTGGATCTTATTTTTTACTGAAGCTAAATTTGAGGCAAAGTATGCAAATATACACTGGACATAAACCATATTCTTGTGAAGTGTGTGGGTCTTCCTTTTCATGGAAGTCATATTTGAGCTGATATATTTGAACGCACACTAAAGAAGAAACAAATGTCTGTGGATCTTCTTTTCCACAAAAGTCAATTTTATGGCAACATTTGCAAGCATACTGCAAAGAAACCATATACTTGTAAAGTAAGTGACTCTTCCCTTTTACAGAAGTCAGGTTTGAGGCATTTTATGGAAACACACATTGGTGAGAAACCACATACATGTGAAGTACGCAACTGTTTCTTCTCAGAGGAATCACTTTTGGTGAGTCACATGCAGAAACACAGTGGACAGAAGCCATACTCTTGTGAAGTGTGTGACTCTTCCTTTTCAAAACATTCATCATTGAAGGAACATATGCGAACACACTCTGGAGAAAAGCCATTCTCTTGTGAAGTGTGTGGTTCTTCTTTTTCTATTAAGTCAAACTTGAACCGACATAAGCGAATACACATGGCAGAGAAACCATACTCTTGTGAAGTATGTAGTTTTTCCTTTTCAGTCAAGTCACGTTTGGTGGAACATATGCGAAAACACACTGGAGAAAAACCATATGTGTGTGGAGTATGTAGATCTGCTTTTGCACAGAATTCAAGTTTAAAAAAACATTTAGGAATACACACTGGAGAGAAACCATATTCTTGTGAAGTGTGTGGCTCATCTTTTTCACAGAAATCAAATTTGGTGAGGCACATGAAAACACACACTGGAGAGAAACCATATACTTGTGAAGTATGTTGCTCTTCCTTTTCAATGAAATCATGTTTGATGGATCACGTGCGCACACACACTGGAGAGAAGCCATATTCTTGTGACGTGTGTGGCTCTTCTTTCTCACTGAAGTCAACTTTGAGGCGGCATATACGAACGCATACTGGAGAGAAGCCATATTCTTGTGAAGTGTGTGACTCTTCCTTTTCAATGAAATCATGTTTGGTGGATCACATGCGAACACACACTGGAGAGAAGCCATATTCTTGTGAAGTGTGTGGCTTCTCATTTTCACAGAAGTCAAACTTGAAGCAGCACATGCGAACACATACTGGAGAGAAGCCATATTCTTGTGAAGTGTGTGGTACTTCCTTTTCAATAAAATCCTGTTTGGTGGATCACATGCGAACACACACTGGCGAGAAGCCATATTCTTGTGATGTGTGTGGCTCTTCTTTCTCACTGAAGTCAACTTTGACGCGACATATGCGGACACATACTGGAGAGAAGCCATATTCTTGTGAAGTGTGTGATTCTTCTTTTCCAATGAAATCATGTTTGGTGGAACACATGCGAATGCACACTGGAGAGAAGCCATATTCTTGTGAAGTGTGTGGCTTTTCTTTTTCACAGATGTCAAATTTGAAGCAGCACATGCGAACACATACTGGAGAGAAGCCATATTCTTGTGAAGTGTGTGATTCTTCCTTTTCAATAAAATCCTGTTTGGTGGATCACATGCGAACACACACTGGAGAGAAGCCATATTCTTGTGAAGTGTGTGGCTCTTCTTTTCCAGTGAAGTCAACTTTGGGGCGGCATATGCGGACACATACTGGAGAGAAGCCATATTCTTGTGAATCATGTGACTTGTCCTTTTCAATGAAATCACATTTGGTGGATCACATGCGAACACACACTGGAGAGAAACCATATTCTTGTGAAGTGTGTGGCTCTTCTTTTCCAGTGAAGTCAACTTTGAGACGTCATATGAGGACACATACTGGAGAGAAGCCATATTCTTGTGAAGTGTGTGGTTCGTCTTTTCCAGTGAAGTCAACTTTGAAGCGGCATATGAGCATACATACTGGAGAGAAGCCATATTCTTGTGAAGTGTGTTGTTCTTCCTTTTCAATGAAATCACATTTGGTGGATCACATGCGAACACACACTGGAGAAAAACCATATACCTGTGAGGTGTGTGGCTTTTCCTTTAAACAGAAATCAACTTTGAAGCAACATATGCTATCACACCCTGGAAATTCATCTGTAGCATGTAGGCCTTCCTCTTCATGAAAGTTGACTTTGGTAAAACATGAACAATCACTTGAATGTAAGCATACTTTTTCAAATTTGTGGATCTTCATTTTTGAACAATTCAGCTGTAATAATATTTCTGATCAAACTTTGGATGAAGACCATATACAAAGATTACACAAGTGAGTAAATTAAATTAAGAATGTTTGCATTACACATTGACAATACCAGTATAGTTGAAAAATCATCGAATTTGCGTTTGATCAGTTTAAGACATTGATATCTTGTACAATGAAGAATATCCACCCAAAATCTATTTTAACCAAATGAACAATCACTATGATTACAATCTATAAAGAGTCCTTATCTTCTCAAATCTGGTTCAGGCTACTCAACATTTTTTGTTGTTACCACAGGGTTTCAGCCAATTCATTCTACAGCTTCCTTTAGGTTTACTATCTATAAGGAAAAAGTTGGCTCTCTTTTTCCTAAATTCAGTGGTAAATATACTGATTGGGTCAGCTCATTCAGAGAGATATGCAGTACTGTACAGCAAACTCAGTAACACAGGTGATACCATATTTTTTTGTATGCGATGATGCTACTTCTTTCCAGGCTACACAAAGAAATATACATTAGTGTTGTATAGTGCATTATGCAGACATGCATGTGTTGCAAAACAAAAGGAAGTCCTTTTTCTTTGTTTTTGAAGACATAATATTTTATTTTTTCAAAAAGCCTTGGTCGTTCATGCATCATCAAAAATTCTAGCTGTCTACCAAAAAATACCAAAAAAAAGACTAAGTCAGAAAGGGAGAAGTCTGTTTTCTAAGCGTTCTCATTTTTTCCGCTTAGTCATGGCTGATTAACTTTCACAAGTCATCTCATCTACCACACATGCGTGGAGGCACATGTGCCTAAAGAGACAAGCCTTCTACGTAGAACACATTTTCTTGGCAGCTGATTTCAACCTTCTTTTATAGCTAATTACTTCTGGTTTTCTTTCTTTTATTTCTCATGCTAGCAAACATTCCACATCTCCCCATATCTAAAAGTAGAAACATGACACCAGTTTTCCTTTTGAAGACAGAGAGCTATTAAAGGCATTACTGCTTTTCCAAGACATACCTATATATACACACGTTCGCTTATTCTTATCAACCAGGCTTGCCTGGCGGTCACCCTAGATTTCTTTGCATTGGAAAGTGTATCTACACACTTCCAACATTCCCCCACTTCTCCATGTACACATATACACACACCACTCCTCTCTATACTTTTTTTAAAGAAGAAAATTAATTAAAGAAATTTCTAATTTCACAACCTCCCAACCCATAATATAACCTAGCCTGACTTAGAGGCTTTAAGGCCACTTCAACTTTCTCACTCAATTTAAGCCTCAATTTCTCCATGCCATAATTCTAACATTGAAAAATTCAAGACCCTTTTTTTTAATATTCTTTTTCATTCAAAAGGCTCCTTATTACTATATCATATCATTCCTTGCTACATTGTTTGACAGTGATGAAGATGAGAGTTTAGGAGCTTTAGTCAATAAAGATATGCACTAACAATTTGTTTTGTTAAATTGGGGTAAAGCAGCTACAGTGCTTGTCCACATATGCAAATATCTTTGAGATTTTTGAATGTGAGAAAATGCACTATTTTCTATAGGAATATTTAAAGTTATTTGTGCTGTTGATTGATTTCTGCTTTTCAATTTGAGTAAAATAAATTTCGTTTAGTTTTCAGAAAGTAAAAGCTCTTTATTTTGAAAATAATCTTCAAAACCTCCAAAAAAGATCAAATTTTCATTTTCATAGAATTGTATTAATAACAAGCCTGGCTGCTGTAGGGTCAAACTCCACTCCTACTTCTATTCCGACTGAAGATAATTACTGCAACTTTTGTATTGTGTATATAAGACTTCTCAGATGGTAAGAGAGTCCCCTTCCAATCACATGGTCGTGATTTCAAATCACTGTAGGAAAATCGTAATTTTATATATAGGTTTGGTTTAACGTGACATGATAGACAAACAGTGAAGTGTTTACTCTGCTATATTTGGTGAGCATTGTTCTTGTTACAGGGGGAAAACAATGTCAACTCCAACTTGAACTGGAGTTTAACAATTATAGTCTTTATTTGTTTTTCATTTCTTCTAACAGGTTTAAAAGAAATTTTTGTAATAACAATTCACTACTGACTATAAAATAATCTGGAGTTTTAGACTTATTTACCGGCTTTCCAGGTGTTTCATAATGTAGAGATCTTGTTATATTTTAGAGGTTGCTCACTTTTATTCTCCATTACAGAGACAGTTAATAGGACCAATTTTCTCAGGTTCAGTCAAAATTGATACATTTAATTTGATATCAATGTTTCTTTTAAATAAAAGAAATTTCTGAACATTTTTTGTTGAAAAGAATCAAAGTAGATGACCATTATGAAATAGATGGTTCCTTAATTCATTTTGTTTGCCCTGATACTACCTGATTGAATTGTTTGTTATTGTGAAATATAAAAATCCATAATGTGGATGATTTCTGTTAAAATATTTTATATTCAATGTATTTTTCTTTCTTTTCTGTACATTTTCAGTATTGAATAAAACATTTACCTGATACCTGAGTTTTTTATTTACAAATTTATCATGCATGCAAACATAGTACCATGTTTTCACAAGAAGATTCTGGAAATGAAAAAATATATATTCTTTATCACAGTGGACATTAAATCTAAAAAAATATAATTATTTGCTATTTTTTACATTTTGCATCCATGATTTTTTATCATGTTTTTAAGTGCAAGCTTCTCTTAATTCATCTGCTTTTTCTTCGCATTGCCGATTTGTACGAGATGACTTCCAACTATTGTACGTGCTACTTCCAGCTTTGCTCCCAACGCCTGAGTGTTTGTTTCTGGATGAGCCTCCACAGCTGCCTTCAATTCTTTGTTGTCAAGTGATAACTTGTGACCACGTTTGGGCTCATCTTGGAGATCCAGATCACCAGAAGCACATTTTTGGAACCGATGACACAGGATCCATTCTGTAGCTGACTCCAGCCCCCAACACTGTTGATGTTGCAGGTGGCTTTGGCCGAGTTTGAACTCATGGAGCATAATGACATGAAAATTACATTTATCTTTACTTCAATACCCTATAAAAAAACAAAATCTAAAAGTAATCATAAAATTCAAACAACACCCACAAGAGGAAAAGCAGAGCTTTAAAATGATAAATCTACACATAAACAGAAGGGAACGATATGAGAAAAGAATTGCACTAATGCAACTCAATGGCCATTTATTTTGTTCCAACATAATATTTGTAGGATGGGTAAACATATGAAGAAAATTAAGCATAAAATGAGATTAAACTTTATATCCTTTTAATTTTTAATCAATGTAACTGTTAGACAAAGAATGAAATGTACCGAATTAAATCTCCTAGATTTCATCTCCGGGAAAATAAACTAAACTATTTTTGTCCAAAATAAATCTCCCTTCTCTTATCATTGTATGGGGCCGCTTAGACAAATAATTGTGCATTTTATGATAAAAGCATATAATTTAGTACACTTATAGCCAAAGGCATTCCAAGAAAATTTGGATATTGAGCCATCATGAATTTTCAATATGTTGCAAATGGCAAGCATTTTAAAAATGGCTGCCAGCGACAACTGTTTTCAGATGAACTTGATATATATGATATTGAGGATATTAGTTTTACCATGCATAGTTCTTGAGAATTGCCATTTTGATAATGCATGCAAGTCATGAAAATTCAAGATGGCGGCCATGACTGGTATGAAAATTTTAATTGCAATAATGTTGCATAGACTAGTCTATGATCTCAGTGTCAAATCATACATTTTTCATGATGCAGAATAGAATTTTGAACTTTAGAATTGATCAGAAGCTTCCTTCTATCTCACAATTCACGACTCAAAATAAGTGATAACAATAACTGAATAAAGCTAGGGTCTATTGCAGGAAAGTTTATTCAGCACACCCCTTCACAGTAACAGAGTATTGGGGCAGCCTTTAAAGTAAAAACTTTTGAGAAAAATATTTCTTGAATGTTTTAGAGGGGCAGGGTTCTATTTACAATGTAACTATAATGCTAAACTGAACCCTTACTTTCCATTCA
Organism: Architeuthis dux; assembly: GCA_006491835.1. NCBI lineage: Eukaryota > Metazoa > Mollusca > Cephalopoda > Oegopsida > Architeuthidae > Architeuthis > Architeuthis dux. The sequence continues at coordinate 2,547,176 of VCCN01004310.1, forward strand.
ATATACATATTTTTTATTTTATATGTTTATATATAATTGCTTTTTTAGGGGTCAAGAGTGAGGAGAAACATTTTCTCTTTTGGGGGTCAAAAGTGAAGGGAAACTTCCACCCTCCTTTAAAAGAGAAGGGAAAGTTTTTACCCCTTCAAGAGGTCAAAAAAAGAAGGGAAACTTTTCCCCCCTTGAAGTGGTCAAAAGGGAATAAAAACTGCCCCCCCTTCATGGGGTCAAAAATGAAGATAAACCTTTTTTTTCAACTTTAAGGGGTCAAAAGTGAAGGGAAACTTTATTCCCCTCTAAAGGGTCAAAGGTTAAGTCCCCTTTACTATAAAAAAAAATAATTCAATATCATGTGGCAAATCTTTTGTTAAAAGATACTGATATATGAAATTTATGGAACAACATTTTCCATTCTTCACACCAAAATTCCCCCCACACCGATATATTCAAATTGCCATTTTTGGGAAGTGCAACCCCATGTTCAGAATCACTGCTTTAGTCCTTTTTTTAACTCCTTATATATTTAACCCGGATAGATATTTCTGCTAGTAGAAATTATATTTCATCAGCAGTAAATTCTGAACAGCAATTATTTTGCTTTAACCACTTCAATAAATAATGAAAAAGCTTTTATCATAGCAACACTTTGAATAGTCAAGAGTGAAAATCAATACTGAATCATATAAAACTGATAATAGTAAATTGAGAGGATTTTTCAATTGTGGATTATTAGGCCATCCAATATTGCAATCTCATTTTTATTCGTGTACAAGACCACCACAAAAGTTTAAACTCAAGTGCAAAATTCGTTACCATTTGTGATTATAAGGTTGGTCATCTTATAAACACTGTCCAATAGTAAAAAGTTGAGCAGTGATCATGAGCTGACTAGTTTTAACAGAATTATAATTATTGAAAATCTTTGCTGTGACTAAACGTTAAACTCATAGACAATTGACACAATATAAAGGGTTCAAATTTCAATTCATTGTTTTCTATTGTTGTTAAAAACAGTGTCAAGTCTACACAATATGGGAAAGACACCAAAGCTGTCTGATTTTGAAGCTAGTTGAACTTGAGAATCTGGGTCTATCACAATGTGCAATAGCTGAGCAAATTAATCACAGTCAGACAGTTGGGAAATATTTTTTGCTTGATCCAGATAGCTATGAAGCTAAGAACAGAGGTGTTAGACCCAAAAAGATGAGAGGGCAGTTATCAGAGCACTGCTGCAAAACTTCAATCAGTCCATCACTTGTCTGAAGGGCTTAAAGTTCACAAAGATACCCTCAGACAAAAAATTAGGAAGTCAGGATTCAATCACAGAAAAAGATTGTAGCGTCCAGCTTTGAAAATGATATGCAAACAACTGCATTGGAATTTGTTCATCAGACATGGGATAAGGCGTCCAGTTCTGAAAATTATCCACAATGTAGGTTAATAGAATTACAAGGGATCTTTTTATAGTTTGTTGTGAATAAATATCAATTCTTTGATAAATTTGCAATTTCATAGAGTTTAGGGTCCAAATAAGATCAGCCAGCCTTAAACGCTTCTGACTGTGGCAGTGATAACCATGTATTATTTACAGATATGCCAATAATTATTAAATGATTAAAGATTTTACACTTACAGAATGCTAAGACAATGCAATTCCTTACATACAAATCTATACAGTTATGAATTTCAAATACAAAATAAACTAGAATACAAAATAATAAAATAAATATTGAGTGAGAAAAATATCAAATTTAATGCAAGTTTGTAAAGAAAGATGTTTTTAAAATGTTTCAACAAATATTAATGAATTTTGTTTTTATGAATTTCTGGAACAAATTATTTTTCAAAATAAGGAATTTGTTTTCATCCTCAGCTTTAATTCACAATTCATGTTTTAAAATTCTTCAGCCTGTATCAGGTATTCAGAAAATTAACCATATAGAAAAATTACTTCTGTGCATATAGTTCTATAATTATTTTAGGCATTGAAGAGTTTTTAAGTGAGCCAAATTCTCTTGGATTACAAAATATTATAAGTAACCCTCATTCCATAATTTAAATGCTGTTATTCCATAAGTTTATCTCACTCTCATACCCCAATGATATACAAAGGTGTTGATTCCTCTGATCACTTCATTAGATCAATGAATCTGTAATTGCATCAAAACTCCAAAAATAGAAACAAAACACAAATATGAATATTTGAATAATAATATAAAGCGGTAATAATACAGTAACTTCAGATATTCATTAGGTCTTAGAGAAAATTGTGCATGCTCTCTTTCCCTGTAGCTGCTTTTCCCCAATAAATTTAACAAAACAAATTGTTTGTGCATATCTTTATTGACTAAAGCTCATAAACTCCCATCTTCATCACTGTCAAACAATGCAGCAGGGAATCACATGATATAGAAATAAGGAACCCTTTGAATGAAAATGAATATAAAATTGATGAATACATTGTTTTTTAATGTTTGAATTATGACAACCAAGATTTGTTGGTCATTAAAATGAAAATGTTAAGAATTACTAGGAGGAGGAAAAGGTTCACGTTACCTTCTCTGATAGGGAACATTAAAGGAATTGGAAAAAACTAACCTAAAAGACAATTTTTAAATCAGGCTAGTGTATATGGAATGAATTGGAGGGAATCCTTGCATGTAAAAAATGTGGAATCACCTGTGTTACAGAGTTTGAAGGGAATGGTACCGCATGTGTAGCATGTTCCTTTGAGTGAGCTGACCCACTCAGTATATTTGTCAATGGTAGTGTCAATGTGGATTGCAAACATTTTTAATTGTACTCACTTGTTTAGTCTTCATATATCGTCTTTTATAAGAATATGGTTTTCATTCAATGTTCAGCTATGTATTGTTATTGTCAAACTCCAGTCCAAGTTGTCGTTGACTTTGTTTTCCCCCCCTAACAACAAGAACTAATCATTACCAAATTCACTGTTTCCCCTACCATGATTTGAAATCACGACCAAGTGATTGGTAGGCAGCTCTCTTACCAACTAAGCTAAACAAATTTATTTATTACATATACAATACAAAAGTCACAGTAATCATTTCCAGTTGGAATAGAAGTGGAGTTTGACCCTGCGGCAGACAGGCTTGTAGTTGAATTATTTAAAAGTGAAGATTCATAAATTAGAAAAGGTATTCTTGCTTTCAAATGATTGTTCACTTTCATCAAAACGAAGATCTACTTTTATAGGTGAATATGGTTTCTTTCCAGAGTGTGTTCGCATATGTTGCCTCAGACTTGACTTCAGTGAAAAGGATGAGCCACATACTTCACAAGAATATGGTTTCTGTCCAGTGTGGGATAGCATATGTGTCACCAAATATGCCTTCTGTGAAAAGGAAGAACCACACATTTCACAAGAATATGGTTTCTCTCCAGTGTGTGTTCGAATATGTCCAAGCAAATGTGACTTCTGTGAAAAAGAAGAGCCACACACTTCACAAGAATATGGCTTCTCTCCAGTGTGTGTTCGCATGTGATCCACCAAATGTGACTTAACTGCAAAGGAAGAGTTACACATTTCACAGGAATATGGTTTCTCTCCAGTATGCGTGCGCATATGCCGCCTCAGACTTGATTTCTGTGAAAAGGAAGAGCCACAAACTTCGCAAGAATATGGCTTCTCGCCAGTGTGTGTTCGCATGTGATCCATTAAACATGATTTCATTGAAAAGGAAAATTCACACATTTCACAAGTATATGGTTTCTCTCCAGTGTGTGTTTTCATGTGACTCACCAAATGTGATTTCTTTGAAAAGGAAGAACCACACACTTCACAAGAATATGGCTTCTCTCCAGTATGTGTTTGTAAATGTTGCCGTAAACTAGAGTTTTGCGCAAAAGCAGATCCACACACACCACACACGTATGGTTTCTCTCCAGTGTGTGTTCGCAAATGTTCCACTAAATGTGACTTGGTTGAAAAAGAAAAGTCACACACTTCACAAGCATATGGCTTCTCTCCCGTGTGTGTTCGCATATGTCGGTTCAAGTTCGACTTATTAGAAAAGGAAGAATCACACACCTCACAAGAAAATGGTTTCTCCCCACTGTGTCTTCGCATATGTTCCCTTAAATATGAATGTCTTGAAAAAGAGGAGTCACACACATCACAAGAATATGGTTTCTCACCAGTGTGTGTTCTCATGTGACACACCAAGAGTGATTCCTTTAAAAATGAAAAGCCACAAACTTCACAAGTATGTGGTTTCTCTCTAGAGTGTGTTTCCATATCTTTCCTCAGAAAAGGAAGACTAGCTGTTTTTACAAGTATATAGTATCTTTCCAGTGTGTTTGTAAATGTTGCCCTAAAGTTGACTTCCATGGAAAAGATCCACACAAATATGGTTTCTCATTAGTGTGTGTTCACATATATCTGTTCAAATATGACTCCTGTGAAGAGGAAAACCCACACTTTCTATCCAGTGTATATTTACATGTGTCACGTCAAATTTAGCTTCCTTGAAAAAGAAATCTACACACTTCTATGACACCACAAGAATATAGTTTTTCTCCATGGTGAGATTGTTAGAGTGTGGTGTTTTAGTAGACAATTTACATCCAAAACTTTTCTGTGTAGTTTTGCATATTTTCTTCATTTCAGGTCACCAAGAAAATGATCCATTCAAATTCACCAAACTATTTAAGTTTATATGTTTTTAACTGGAACATCTGTAAAAACAAACAAAATAAAATATATTTAAAATGATATATTAACTCACTTTATATTTCAATAGGCTCATGAGCATCACATTTTTTATATACAAATTCCTTTTATCATGATATAGACAATAATGTTCTTCAAGAAATAACTTGCCGCAACTTATCTGGCTATTTTCTCGCCATTGCATTTCTCAAAACTTCTTCATAATAAGCCCCCATGATCATTCCGTGTCCTTCAAGAAAATCTATCAAGATGACCACTTTGGAATCCGAAAGAAACATTGTCATCACTTTCTGAGCTGACCTGGTGTAGTATATCCCCTCGGCAGCCAGTTTTGATTGTACCATGCCCATCTGAGTCGTATTGTTAGATCCAAGACTTGTTGATATCAGTTATCAGTGTAACATATGCTTTGCTGACACATTCAATACTATGCACACTGCTCGCACACTGATATTTCAATAACTTAAGTTGTAGTTGAACATATCATTGTCTGAAAATCCTTTATGAAGCCTTGATTTGAAAACATTATTTTTTGTTGTCACAGTTTCATTTTTCAGACTGTTCTATATTTTTGTAACTCTAGCTGAAAAGAAGTGTTTGTGGATACCATTTTCAAGTTGTATTTGTTGTTTAAGCTCATGACCATGTGTTGAGTCTAGTAGTGTTGGTTTAAAAAATAAGTTTTTCTTAACAGTTAGCAGTGGGTATTCAGATCAATCTTATGGATTTTTGTTATTATTCGGTAGGCTTCGATATATCTGCTCTCTTACTTCTGAATATTAGAGCCGGTAGATTCAACACATGAAGACGTTGGGAATAGAGAAGGTCTCCCCAGCTCTGGCACTAGTTTTGTAGATCTCCTTTGTACTCTCATTATAAGATCCTGGTCATACTTTAGGTGGGGAGACCAACTACACATGTTGACAACTCTAAATGTGATCTAACCATAGCCTTGAAAAGTAGTAAAAATATGTCATGTTTTTAAATGTGTGACAAAGGCAACCAAGAACTTTGTTTGCTGCATTTACTTTGTTCTGTATATGTTTGGAGAATTTTAGCTTGTCATCAAGGATCCCACCAAGATCCTTCTAACACTTTATCTAGGATATGAATTGAGCCGTCTGGGCAGTACACATGATATTCTTCCTGTGGGTTGTTGCGGCCGAGATGTATCACTTTGCACTTGTCTGGGTGGAAGCTCATTTGCATTTAGTCTAATTCTCTAAGAGGCCTACATCTGTTTGAAGCATTGAAGCTGGTGAAAATTCAGAAAACAAGAGGGAGAACAATTTAGTATTATCTGCAAATGCATTAATAAGTCTAGACACATTATTAACAAGATTGGATAGAGAATCAATCCCTGCAGTAACCACTGAGTACTGGTTTCCATTCTGAGAGTTTATAGTTGGCTCTTACTCACTGTCTGTGGTTATTTAGGGAAGTGTTTTTCCATTTTATTCCTTTACCAGTTACTCAGAAGTTTTCAACCAGTTTGATGAGGTGCTGGTGAGGAACATGTTCGAAAGCTTTCTGATACCCTAAGCATAGAATATCAACTGGGATATTGTGACTAAGTGCTTCAGTCCATATATTTGAAACCTCAATCAAATTTGTTGTAACACTCCTGTTGTTCTTTGCAACCTTGATTATTAGCTTTTACCTGGAGAGTTATATCCTCTGCTGCCAGATCTTCAATTGTTTTACATACCATGACAGTGAAGATTTCTGTTTCTTTTCTTGTATATGGACATAATAGTTGCTTCTCTCCATTGGTCTAGTAACTCACTTGTTTCAACACTATTCTGATATATCAGAGTCAAAAGGTGGAATAAAACTTCTGCCAACTCCCACATAACTCTACAATAAAATCTATCATCTTCAGTAGATTTATCTGGCTGGAGATTGTCATGAGTTCTGTTGAAAGTGGTTCTATCAGAAGAAGTTTCTGCTCCAAAGTGGGCATATTAGCTGTGCTTTCTTTTGTGAATACAGAGAAATACTGCTGACTTAATATTCCAGCTGCTTCTTTATATCTATAGTGATTCAATACAGAGCTCTCCAGTGCTAAATTAAAGCCCATCCAATCAAAGCCTACTATGACGTCACATGGTTAGCCATCCAATGAAAAACCCGGAAGCCTGTCACATGACGAGCGCCAACTTCTATCTCTCTTTTCCCCAAGCCACTGTCTTAACCAGATGTGCTAACTCGCTCTCCCTTTTTATGACTGTCTGAGCGTGTGTGTAAACACACATTGCTCTGGACAGGGCCAGAGCCTTCTCCAACAAAATGTAAGTACATTGCTATACTTTAATTCAGACTTGCTATGGCAAATATAGATTTCATCTTACACGCTCAAACATGAGAACACTTAAAACCACTTCAACATTTAGCAACTTGCATTTACATTTAGAAATATCATGAGGACGATATAAGAACTCTCACATACATTAACAAACACATATTTTCCTTCTGGTTCGTTGAATAAACGTTTCATTTTTCTAAAAGTTGTCTTTTCATGTTTATTTACCATGTTATTATTTTCCTTTACAATGGGCTGAGTGTATATTGATATGTTCTATCTACACGTGGGCTCCATTTTAACATAAAATATGACCCACTATTATCCACTAACAAAATCATCTAATATTGAAACCTTCGTAACATCCATAGCTCTTGCCATTCTTATTTTTCGATTCAGGGCATGTTTTTAAAACACATGTTTCAGTTTCGAATAAAATTTAATTTCTCTGGGGACTTATCTTTATGGTAGGTATGAACAAAAATTTCAGCATGAAAGCCACATGTGAGAAATTTTTTTAAATCTGGGAAAAATCAGCATATTATTCGATTTAAAATAAAAATAATTTTCCATTCCAAATTTCATAGAAGAACAATTTTTTTTTCACATGATTCCTACCCCACCTTTTATTAGTTTGATGATTTATCTATTCATATAATAACACTTTCGTTGATTTTTATACATATATCCCTGGAGATACTAATTATGTTTACCTTTTTTAGAATAATATCTTATTTTGGGATTAAAAAACAAGAAATTTAAGTAAAATAATTTCTTTTCAGAATTTTTTTAGTTTTATTCAATTAATTATCATTCAGGCTTTTGATCTGTGAAAAAAATATTTTTTCACTCAACATTATTTAAAAAAAATATTTTTTGATTTATTCCGATATCTTATAAATTTTTAAATGCATATTTTTTATTCTTTCTATGTCTTGGTTCGACTGAAACTTATATAAAAAATATTATAACAAGGATGAATAATTAAATATAGTGAAATGATGACAAATATTTACTGCCAGTATTTTTAATATATTTTATTGTTTTTTGTTTATGTAATTTGACTGCTATTTCAAATTATGGGATATAAATTGAATTGAAATCGGTTCATTAGTTAATTTTTAGCGAAATTTTAAAATCTGTGTGTTTTGGACTAAAAGTTTTCTAATGCAAATTATTACGTTACACCAGTTTGCTCAATGTAAACAACTTTTGAAACACAAATATCGTCGAGTTTATATTGTTGACACAGATAATTTTTAGATGAGAATTTTCGACAATCTTTTTTCTTATTAATAACACAAAGATTATTACGATAAAATTAACATGTGAGAAGTTTGGGGTGTTTTTAGTGACACGTGTCACTTTGTTGTCAAAAGCCCATGAACATAGCTATATAAACAATTAAACACAATAAGAAAATAAAAAACAAACTTACCGGCCGAATTAGTAAGCAATCGCCAACAAATTTTATTCAATTATTCAACATGGATTATAACTATAAACAATAAAGTGGCTGAATGAATGTATAAAATATGAGTTACATCGAATATGAAGAGCGGTCATCGAAAAGTTTGAGTTTGTTCAAGTTAATTAGTAAAATGAACCTTCAAATACTTACAAGATGATCAAATGACTAAACTTTGGTGGTTACTGTATTTGAAAAATATGAAATGGATTAATATTTACTGCGATAATCTGTTGGGGTGGATTAGATTTTAATGCGATAATCTGTTCGATGCTTGACTCCTTGT
>VCCN01004310.1:2556111-2571118 GCA_006491835.1 Architeuthis dux
CACTAGTCTGCACCAACTTAGCTAGCCACATTGGGCCTTTTTCGATGGTCCCCACCACACCACGCTAATTACAGCTCACCATATTTTTGCTTGCTAAATTAATGTAAATACAAAAGTTAAAAGTCGCCAACACAAACTAACCTTTGTCTTGACTAACCCTAACCCAGGCTAGGTTATTATCCTGATAAGATAATAACAGCCAAATTGCCGAAATGTCTTTAATTTTAAAAAATATTTAATTGACATTTATTTAACAGACAAAAATACGGTAAGAGTAATAGTTATAATTAGTTAGTGTGGTGAGGGACAAACGAAAAAGACCCGCCACATTTACTAATTCAAGCATATTTCATAATTCTTTTTACCATAACATCTCACTTACACGGTATATCAAATACCTCTTTTGCTAGATAGACCCTTTTTGAAATTTTGTACTATCCCATGTGTACAATAGAGAATAAAATATGTCAAAAATGACACTATTTTTAATATTTATTAATAGATACAATAGTCTTGTCAACGGTTGACCAAGTAAGAGTACAGGAGGACGTAGATAAATTAATGCTATGGTCAAAAGAATGGTTATTAGCTTTTAATGAAGATAAATGTAAGGTGTTACACGTAGGAAATAGAAATCCGTGTTACGATTACTGTATGAACGGAAATATACTAGATATTGTAAATGATGAAAAGGATCTTAGTATCACAGTAACTGATAAACTATCATTCTCCAAATATATTGCCCGTGCTGCTGTTAAGGCGAACAGGATGCTAGTACTGATTAAACATACCTTTTGATATATACGACTCATTCCTTATACTATATAAGACTTATGTCCGTCCACACCTCGAGTACTGTGCACAGGCCTGGTCACCGTACTTGGAGAGAGATAAAAATCTTTTAGAAAGAGACGAGCAACTAAGTTAGTACCGGAATTAAGAAGTATGAGTAAAAGTGTTAGGGTTAACATCATTAGAAAATAGGAGGGATCAGGGAGACTTAGTAGAAATGTTTAAGATTATGCATGGTTTAGAAGTAGTAAATCCTGATGTTTTTTTACTAGAAGGGGGTACAAGGGACTGAGAGGCCACATATATACGGTAGAAGCAAATAGAAGTAGATTGAATATCAGAAATATATATATCGCAAAAGGTTTGAGGCCCTAGGCATTGTGTAAATATGAATGTTATGATGTGTGCTTGTGTATACAAATTGTATACTTTTTTTCACACTAAAATAAAATGGTCTAATTCAATGTCCAAATATATCTCACTTATCCAGCCAGTAGTTGATGGAGTATTGCAACTGTCTGGCATTTGGCTCCAGTTCATTTCGGTCATTTGTAAGTTAGCCTTCAGACGACTACGACGACTACGACTACTACGACTACTACTACTACTACTACTACTACGATGATGATGATGATGATGATGATTAATAATAATAATAATAATAATAATAATAATAAAAAAAAAGAAGACTGACTTTTTGTCAATATATATCTATTTATGTTGGTAGTAATGTAAAGTAAATAATATAAATAAGTCAATTCAGTATCCAAATATATGAAACTCAATAATAATAATAATAACGAAGGTCAGAGTAGTGCTGATAATAGTAGGCACACTGGGAACTGTGCCAATGACATTTAAGTCAAGATTGGAGGAGTTGGAGATAAGAGGAAGGATTGGGACTATGCAGATCACAGCACTGCTGGGGTCTGCAAAAATACTGAGGAGGGTACTAGCGATCTGAGACTAATGACCTCCCAGTCTTCAGCAATGACTAGATGTCTAGAATGTACATGGCAAAGGTGCTGTGATCTGCAATGATGCTGAGAGGAGGGCTGAGAAGACTTACTGTTACTCAGAAGAAGAAGAAGAAGAAGAAGAAGAAGACTGATTTTTTGGTCAATATGTAATATCTTTTAATCTTGGTAGTAATGTAAAGTGATAGAAGTAAATGATGAAATATTGAATAACATAATTCAGTCACATGCCTACCATTGATGTGGAAAATCTTGACTGGACAAATAACAGAGACAATTTACATCTCCATGTACAGCAGAGGACACCTACCAGAAGAACAGATAGCAGACAGGAGTGGGACCAAAGGACTAAAAGAATGTGCTCTATATTGACCAGATGATCCTGAACGAAGTAAAATCAAGAAAAACTAGCATTCCAAGGGAAATTGTGAATCACTGTCACCCATATATGCTGTTTTGGGGGTGATCAATTAAAAATTTGGAAAAAGGGGTGATCAATGAATAAGTTACTTCTCTCACCTTTGGTTGGGCTGTGATCACTAGAAAAGGTCTAAATTTTCAAAAAAAACAAGCAGGCACAAACTAATGACCAATTTAGTATAAACTTAGATTGCATATTGAACGCCCCACTAAAAACTATTTTGGGGGGGAATTTAAAAAAAATAAAAATCGTTTTCCCTACTCATTGAGGGGGAGTGTGTGTGCAAAATTTCAAGTTTCTACTATGAACGCTAAGGGCTGGGCAAAGTCCAGATACATAGATACATGCAAATGTCAGAACACCTAAACCCAGCAACAATGTTTAAACAGTCTGTTGTGGATAGTGGTGATTAAAAAACGTTGTAATGGGACAGATACAGAAAGGCATACAACATGATCCTTAATAGCGGGATATTCAAATGCCTCAGGATTGTGATAAATGAATCAGTGGTGAGATACAAAACTTACTCTCTAAAAAACTGGAAAGTGGACTTGACCACCAAAGGAGAATCCTTAGCAAAGATACATACAAAAAGGTGATTTTTCTGTCTCCATTCTTATCTGTCATGGCCATAATACCTGAACCTAATCTTGAAAAACTGCAAGGGATACCAATTCTCACACACAATTGTAAAAAGGCAACCACCTCATGTATATGAAATTATTTGCGAAGAACAAGGAAGAACTTGAAATGTTGATCAACAAAGTTAAAAATTACAATACGACATCAGAATGAAATTATATAGGGTCAGTTTTCAGGTACCTCCAGCCAGGTGTTGCTAAACAGATCTGAGGCACAGTGAATTGGTACTCAACTAGAGCAGTACCCATTCCTAAGGTGCATGTTTGGAAGGGGCCAGACTTTATGGTGTGTGGAGCCTGCTATAAATAAAACTACGGCTTCGAAGTATTTCAGTTACTTCTCTTCAGTGTTGCCAATTTAGATATTTTATACCTAAATTTAGATAATTCTAAAGAGCGAAGAGATAATTAATAGAAACTATGAAGAAAGATCTATATTCTATAATTTTTTATTAGATTTCTAAAGAACTGCTGATCCAAAAAACTTCAAACTCGACACTGCACTGCCTTGTGTGCCAACTAATATATCTGGTGAATGTCAACTTCGTACAATATCGAGTAATCACAGTGCATACACACAGACAGAAATTTAAACAGAGATGACCATTTATTAACCAGATATGCTAATTAGTATTAAATGATGAAAGATTTTACAAACACTCACTGAATGCAGGTGTTCATCCTTTTAATTGAGGTTTTTGCTATTTAGTTTAGTTTCTAGTATTTTTCTCATCCTCCTTAGATTTTTCTTTATTCATTTCCTCCTGTTTTATTGATTTCCATTCAAGTACCCTCAGATATTTATAGCAGTCCAGTATGGTTAATGTCCTGTCTTGTTATCAGTATGTATTCCATCTTTTGTTGCAGGTTTTCCTCTGTGCATTACTAATAGGGTACATTTCTTCATTCCATTTTGCTACTCTGAATTCATTTGATACTTATGATGATATAACAAACCAATTCAGAACACATTAAATAGGTAAGTCTGCCAGAAAGAAACCAAAATTGTAGCACAGGAGGTTATTGATTTAATAATTTGTACAAACATAAATAATAATTTTTAGAGTCATGAATGCATTGGATTATGAGATTGAGATAAACTTATGGATCAACTGAATTTCAATTTTGGAAAAAGGTTTAATTACTTAGAATATTTGGTAATCCAAGAGAATTTGTCTCACATGAAAACTCTTTGGTGTCTAAAATAAATAATTATAAAATCATATACAAAGAAGTAATTTTCTTATATGGTTCACTTTTCTAAAAATAATTTTTTTCAGGCTGGAAAATATAATACATGAATTGAAAATTTAAGCAGGGGAAGAAAAGACAAATTCCTTATGGTATAAAAATAATTTGTTCCAGAAATTCATTATAATAAACCTCCTTAATAATTGTTAAACATTTCAAAAACATCTCTCTTTACAAACATGCCTTACATTTTATATTTTTCTATCTCATTATTTGTATTATCATTAATATTTTGTTTTCAAGGTTTTTTTTCAAAGGAGAATAACATTCACAACTTTATAGATTAGAATTTTGACCATTTAAACATTTATGGAAAATTCAAGATATATTTTGTCATAGATTTCATTATATATAGAGAATTTAGTTGTTTTTTCTGTGAGTGTTTGTAAAATCTTCCATCATTTAATACTAATTAGCATATCTAATTAATCTCTGTCTCATTATCACATGGTTTTAAGCCTGACTGACTTTAGTTGGACCCCAAACCCTGTGAAATTGCAGCAGATGAAAGACTGTCATAAAATTTGGAGATTTTATTGTATGTAAGGAATTTTATTGTTTTCGTTATCTACGAGTTTCATATCTGTGAAGAATGAATGGTCATCACTGCCTCAGTGTCAAAAGTCCTTGAATCTTGCTGATTTTCTTTGGCTCCTAAACCCTATGATTTGCAGTAGATGAAAGATTGTCCTATAATTAGAAATTTCATAGCAAGTAAGGAATTTCATTTTCTTTGCATTCTGTGAATAATGAATGGTCATCTCTCCCTCATATTCACAAGCCTTTTACTCTGACTGATCTTATTTGGTCCCTAAACTCTATGAATTTGCAGCAGATGATAGATTTTCATCTAATTAAAGATTTCATTTTCTGTAATGATTTATACATGTCATGAATTGAAATAAAACTTAGAAATTCCTCTTTATTTTGACTACACAGCATTAGGATATGAAATTTATCAAAGAACTGACCTTTTTTCACAACAAACTATAAAAAGATCCATTGTAATTCTATTAATCTACATAAATAAAAATGAGATTGTATAATTGGATGGAATAATAATCCATGATTGAAAAATCCTGTTGATTCATAAATATCAGATTCATTAAAGAATATTTTGTGTTATAATATCCGACATTGCCCAGGGGAAAAATAACTGCAAATATAATAACACTGTTTCAACTTGCTTTAGACTGCTAGAAAAAAATGAGACAAAAAAAGTTCCCCATCTCTCTTGACCCCTAAAAGAGAGAAAAAGTTACCCCTTGTTTCTGACCCCTAAAACTGAAAAAAAGTTTCCCCTAGAACTTGACCCATAAAAGTCAAAAATTTCCCTCTTGATGATTTTGACCCCAAGATTGAAAAAACATACCCCCATTGATTTTGACTCCTAGAAGTGAAAAAAATATTCCCCTCCTTTATGAGCCCTAACAGTGAAAAAAATGATCCCCCTCAATTTTTATGCCTAAAAGTGGAAAATGTTTCCTGATTTCCTTTTCATTTTGACTCCCAAAAGTGAAAAACGACCCCAGTTGATTTTGACCCCTAAAAGAGAAAAAAATTTTCCCTTCGATTTTGACCCCTAAAAGTAGAAATAATTTCCTCCCACAATTTCCACTCCTAAAATTGAAAAAAAAAACATCCCGTTAATTTTGATCCCTAAAACTGAAAAAAAAAAATCTTCCCCTTTTAGAGTTCAAAATCGAGAGGAAGATTTCTTTTCAAATTTGAAAAGAAATCTTCCTCTCGATTTTGACCTCTAAAATTGAAAAAGAATTCTACCCCAGATGTTGACCCCTAAAAGTGAGAAATGAAACTTCCTTCCATATAATCTACATAACTTCCAATCCCCAAATTATGTGTATTGGAAAAATGATTTATCAATAAAGTAAAGAGTTCAGCATAATAGTTACATCGTAAATTAGAACCCCACACATGTTGTGTTCCACAAAAATGAAGTTATGTAAAAAAAAAGAAGAATCTTCCAAAGAATAAAAGTGGACATATTTATGACATCACTGGCATTTACACTTGGCTGACACAAATAGGGGGTCTAGTTCAGTATTATAGTCATGTAGTAAATAGAATTCCCCCCACCTCAAAAACCCTTAAAATGTTACAAATCACCTGGATTTTTTTTGCACATTCTAGTCCTGCACATTTTAAGTGTACTCTGAATCATTACATCTAGCTGCAATGCCCCATTTGGGAGAAGGCAAACATAGTCACAGACTTAATATAGGTAAATATAGGTATATATATATTTTAAGGTATTACTGATTTTTTTTATTTAAAGCTCGCTAATACATGTATATTTTGGATATCATAGAGTAATTAATCTGGTGCTATATAGCTGAAACTCCTCCGCCCATGAGTCATATTCAGCTGTACAATTTTTCTTTGAAATAAAAGTCTGTAGACTAAAGTTATTTCTGTTGTTGAATTCATCTTCACTCACAACTGTTCTTTGGTTATTTCTTCATTTTGTGTTGTGTATCTGTGCAATCCTAAATATTCCTGACAAAAATATCCTTTATCATAATGAATAAAGAAGCAAAACTTACTAAATATAATTTTAGGAAACATTTCCTACATTAAACTTTTTATATTGCAACAAAATTCTTAAATATGAAAACTTTTATCAGTTTAAAGAACAACACTATTTTCAAATATTTAATTCATATATCACTGTAACAATAAAGGTTTATATTTTGCTGATGATACGTCTCTGAATTCATTCATTTTTAATATTATTAAAATGTTAGCAGTATAAAAATCATTACAACTATGCAATGATGATTGTTTAGACATAATTTTCCCTGAGATTAAGTCTATGATATTTAATTCAATCCATTTTTGATGGAAATGGAATGTTCGTCCCCCCAGAGTAATTTTTATGCCTGTATGTGTATTGGAAAAATATAAAAAATATGACCCAATATCAATCACTTTGTGGAAAAAATTGTTCCGTTGCGGGGTAAAGGGAAAATTGTTATTCCAATGATTATTAACTCATAATAACAATAATTGCTAATTGGAATGATATCAGAAAATAAAATTATGCTATGAAGTAGTTCTACTGTTGTATATGATTGTAGGACTGTTTTTTTTAATGGCAGTGTCAAAAAGAATGACTAAATATACTTTTTGTTTGCTAAATGTTAGAAAATAAAAGTGTAGAAAGCTTTATCTTTTACTGTCATGTCAAAAAGAAGTTAGATTAAAGCTGAAATTATTTGTTTTCTTACATTAATATCAAATGTAGTTTTTGTTTTAAGAGATCATATATGAATAAAATCATGGATGCAAAAAACCTAAAAAATGCAAAGAATTATAATTAAAATATTTCAATTTAACATCCGTTGTTTATAAACAAATATTTTTCATTTCCAGTCTTTTCCTGAAAACATGTTTGCATGCATGATAAATTTGCAAAGAAAATGCTTTTGAAACAATAGTCTCATTTCAGGTAGATGTTTTATTGAATATTGAAAATATATAGAAAAGAGAGAAAAATACATTGAATGTAAAATATCAAAAGTCATCCATTATATGCATTTTAATATTTACAGTAACAAACAATTTAATTGGTTAGTATCAATGCAAACATAATCACTAGAAATCATCTATTTCATAATGGTCATCTACTTTGATATCAAAAACATTGTAGCAATTCTGACTAAACCTTAGATAATTGGTTCTATTCAATCCAGCTGTTAAGACCCTTATTTTAGGCCAATAGTTCACTTTTTGAAGAAAGTCTCATTTCAAGTTTAGAAGAACTATATGATGTACTAACTTGATAGAAAAGGGGACCCACTCTGGATCTTGCCTATTTCAGTAAAAAATGTGATAATTTACAGACCAAATTTTCTGAAAATGTTGAAATTAGTATATCGGGTTCTGGCACATTTTTTGAGTAGAATCTTGGCAACCATATCTAAAAGCCAACTAGATTAAGAAAAAAGTTGTTGCCAGTTTTTCTATGAACTTTAAGGGTGGCCATTTTGATAATCAAAATTATGACTGAGTTATTGTGCATGGATCCGTACCAGAATTTATTCACTTCTTTCATAGCCTATTGCTCACCCTTCCACAAAATGTCCTTGAGAACTTTTGGAGTATCACGTGAAGAAAAAAATAACAGAAAAATATCTGTCAATCCAAAATGAATTCCTGGATCTGCCACCAAATTTAATCACATCTTCCTTAATATGTGCCTCACCCTACCACAAAATTTCATTGAGTCTTTTCGGAGATAGACAAGAGCAAATACAGAAATGTAGGGAAGAAAACCTGCAAAAAAAAAAGAACAGAAAATCTCTCAATCAGAAACAAATTCCTTAATCCATCCACTTCTTCGTTACTCCGTGGCGCACCTTTCCACATTTCATTGGAATTTATAGAGAACTTTTAAAGATGCAATTAACAACCTCTCCAAAATAGCAAGCTGTCTATATTATAAAACATCTGGGAAGCTTTTAAATAAGACTTAAGACCCCAAATTATTTTACAGCAATTACTGAAGTGTTCTTACAATAACTTCCTTTAAACTTGTTGAGAGAAATGAAATACAAAGACTATAACCAATATTACATTTCTATGAAAGTAATTGTTATGAAAACAGGTCTGGTTAGTCATTCAATAAAACCCTTCATGTGACCAACGTCTTTTGGCAACATTAAAAAGTTGGAAAAAGGGGTGATCAATAAATAAGTTACTTGTTAGGCAGTGATCACTGCTGGACACAAACTTACATTGTAAATAGAATCCTAAAAAAAACAAAAGAAAACTGTTTTTTCCAGACATAATGAGCAAATGTTTAAATTTTCAGCCCTCTAGCTCCAGTGATGCGGCCTGTATGCATGATACATACATAGCCAGCTAGCCAGACCAACTTAAAAACTGAAAAGGTCTATGTTGACGGTTTCTAATAAGAAATTGTTTTTTTTGAGGTTTAAAAAATTATTTTCAAAATAAAGAGCTTTTACTTAAGGTTTAAATTCCCTTTCTGAAAACTAATGGACATTTATTTTATTCAACTTGAAAAGCAGAAATCAATCAACAGCACAAACACCCAAATATGAATAGTTTAAGACAAATATAATAACACAGTAACTTTAAATATTCATTAGCCTTTATTTTGATAGAGAAAATAGTGCATTTTCTCACATTCAAAAATCTCAAAGGTATTTGCATATGTGGACAAGCACTGTAGCTGCTTTTCCCCAATTTAACAAAACAAATTGTTAGTGCATATTTTTATTGACTAAAGCTCCTAAACTCTCATCTTCGTCACTGTCAAACAATGACAATGAATATAGCTTTTTAAAAAAGGAATTTTTTATTCTTTGAATTATGGCACAAAGAAACCAAGGCTTGAATTTGTTGGTCACTGCTTCTCTGCAATAAACTTACCAAAACAACTCTTTCCTTATGGATTATCGTACACCTGAAAAAGCTGTAGAATGAATTTCCTGAAACATTAATATGCCTAGGAAAGATAATGATTCTTTTCAAAATTATAGATGGTAATCCATGAGACACTTCAAACCTGTCAGATTTTTGGTGGATGTTCTTCATTGTTCCAGATATCAATGTCTTAAACTGGTCAAACAAATGCAATGATTTTGTTACCTACTGGTAGTGTCAATGGGGAATGTAAACATTTTAATTGTACTCAATCACTTGTTTAATCCTCATACATATGTTCAGACATGCATTGCTATAGCTGAATTGTTTAAAAATGTCTGGTTGCTTTCCTGAAGAGGAAGGCCTACATATTACAGATGAATGTAATAGCACATGTTTCAAAATTCAGACTTCCGTGAAAAGGAAGAGCAACACACTTCACAAGAATATGGTTTCACACCAATGTGTTTGCATATGTGCCCCCAACGATGCTGACTGTAAAAAGGAAGAGCCACACACTTTACAAGAATACGGCTGCATATGCTGCCTTCTGTGAAAAAGTGGAGCCACACACCACACAAGAATATGGCTTCTCTCCAGTGTGTTTGAATATGATCTGCACACTTCACAAGAATATGGCTTCTCTCCAGTGTGTATTCACAAAAGTTGCTTTAAACTTGAGTTTAGTGGAAAAGCAAATCCACACACATATAGTTTCTCTTAAGTATGTTTTCGCATATGTTCCATTAAATGTGACCTGCTTGAGAAGGAAAAGCCACATACTTCACTCTCTCACGTGTCTGTTTACATGTCGGTTCAAGTTTGACTTATTAGAAAAGGAAGAGCCACACACTTCACAAGAAAATGGCTTCTCTCCAGTGTGTGTTCGCATATGTTGCTTTAACCTTGAGTTCAGTGAAAAAGCAAATCCACACATCCCACATACATATGGTTTCTCTCCCGTATGTTTTCGGATATGTTCCACTAAATGTGACCTGCTTGAGAAGGAAAAGCCACATACTTCACAAGAATATGGTCTCTCTCCCGTGTGTGTTCGCATATGTCGGTTCACTTTTGACTTATTAGAAAAGGAAGAGCCACACACTTCACAAGAAAATGGCTTCTCTCCAGTGTGTGTTTGAATATGTTCCTTCAAAGATGACATTTTTGAAAAGGAAGAGTCACACACTTCACAGGAGTATGGTTTCTCTCCAGTGTGTGTTCGCATATGTCCAAGCAAATGTGACTGCTGTTTAAAAGAAGAACCACACACTTCACAAGAATATGGCTTCTCTCCAGTGTGTGTTCGCATGTGATCCACCAGATTTGACTTAACTCCAAAGGAAGAACCACACATTTCACACGAATATGGTTTCTCTCCAGTATGTGTGCGCATATGCCGCCTCAGACTTGATTTCTGTGAAAAGGAAGAGACACAAACTTCGCAAGAATATGGTTTCTCTCCAGTGTGTGTTCGCAAATGTTCCACCAAATGTGACTTTGTTGAAAAACAATAGTCACACACTTCACAAGCATATGGCTTCTCTCCCGTGTGTGTTCGCATATGTCGGTTTAAGTCAGACTTATTAGAAACGGAAGAGTCACACACCTCACAAGAAAATAGCTTCTGCTCACTGTGTCTTCCCATATGTTCCCTTAAATCTGAAGGTATTGAAAAGGAAGAGTCACACACGTCACAAGAATATGGTTTCTCTCTAGAGTGTGTTTCCATGTTTCCTCAGAAAAGGAAGAGTAGCCGTTTTTGCAAATATATAGTATCTTTCCAGTGTTTGTAAATGTTGCTCTAAAGTTGACTTTCGTGGAAAAGATCCTCACAAATATGGTTTCTCGTGTATATTTTCATATGTTACCTCAAATCTAGCTTCCTTGAAAAAGAAATCTACACACTACAAGAATATACTTTTTCTCCTGGGTGGGATTGTGTGGGTGTGTTTTTTTAAAATTGATTTAGTATAAAACTTAGATCCAAAATCTCAAAAGCAGTATTCATTTTTCTGTGTAGTTTTGCATATTTTCTTCATTTCAGGTCACCAAGAAAATGATCCATTCAAATTCACCAAACTATTTAAGTTCATAAATATGTTTTTAGCTGGAACATCTGTAAAAAACAAAAAAAAATATATTTAAAATATATACTAACTCAGTTTATATTTCAATAGACTCACGTGGATCCAATTTTTTTATATAGATATAGACAATAATGTTTTTCAAGAAATAATCTCTTACATACCTTTCTGATGTTAATATACATAAAAGTGGTGCAAAATATATTAGCTTTAAGTAAATGGCTGGATCTCATGTCTGTCAATGTTAAAGACAATACAGCAATAAAGTTAACTGTTAAAATGTATTCCAATCAACTTCCTTTCATATTTTTATTCATTGGGAAAAACTGGAAAATTTACTCTAAAAGCTAAACAGAAAATATATTTGCTCCTGAATAAAGAACTAAATTATCATTGATTTTCCAAAAAATACAAGTGTCATGGAATTAGCTAAGCCACACTAGCACATATTTATCGTTCGTGGAATACCTGAATTAGGTAAGGTATTTGAAACCCAAAACGAGACGGAAGATGAAATCATTTGTAGACAAAAGACAACAGAGCCGGGTTGATTTATGCCAGTGGTTTTCAACCTTTCTGTGACCTCATCACCCTACTTCCCTATGCTTAAGGTATGTGACACCCATATTACGTGAATACTGAATAGCATAATAATAAACTATGAATAAGAGAAATAATACCATTAGCTTTCCCTTTTATTATTTCATATTAATACTAACAATAGGCAGCATTTAGAAACTAACTAAACAAAACTGTATACACTAACTGGTGTCGTGACATCCCAGTTGAAAGCAACGATTTATTTAGAATAAACAGATTGGTTACTATAACAAAATTCTTTAACACTGGGAAAATAACTCTTGGTGAAAAGTTCTTTTTAATTAAGTCCTTGTTAGCAGCAAGAAAGAAGTTATAACTTCAATTCCTTGACTCTTTCATCAGAAAAAGCAAACTCTAAAACAGATTTTTCCAAACTGTGTATCACAACATTTTAGTGTGTCACTGAGAATCTCTAGGTCTGTTGTTATATTAAGTATAATATTGTATATCTTTCAAAAGATACTTTTTCCTGGGTCAGTTAAACTGCTGGGATGACATTATATATTTAGCTTGGTTAACAAAACTTAAGTAATGTGTTGCAATAAATTTATTTTTAAAAAGTGTATCGCCAATGCAAAAGGTTTGGAAAGCTCTGCTGTAAAACAATCATGTAACAGCAGCAAGTTTGTTCAGTCTATGACTTGTACTTCTAATCCACCAAATCCCTTCTCGCTTTGTCAGTGAAAACAAATGGAGTACTTACATTGGTGGAAATTCAGATATCAAATGCTGAACTCAACTCACATACATAAAAGACTTTTAATGTGAAAATGTTAACTTAATGAAATACATTCTTTTGGCAATTACTGTTTATCTTTTATTTTCTTGGAGTAGAGGTCGGCAACATAATCAATGTTTTTAGTTGCTTTTCATGAGACAATCAAAATGGTCAAATGTTTCAAATCAGGATGGCCACTACTACAACAACAATACAATGAATAACGGGTAAAAATTATCTCAGGGGAGTAACTATCTTGGAGGTGATTATTATATTTTATTGTATATGAAAACATGAAATTTTTCCAGTCAAAGGAAATTACTCATAAAATAAACGACGGGTAGTTTACCTTACAGTCATGTCAATTATGCTAGAACACTAATCTCTACCCCAGAAAGCAAAAGATACAAACAGAATCAGAAATATTTTTAAATTTGAAAAATAAAAGAAGACCATCTGCTGATTTGCCAGTAATTGCAAGTAGTGGATAATTTATAACTGTTATCAAATCAAACATCACCAGAATAGAAATGTTTTATTGCACAACTATAAGCAAGTTTGTTCAGTCTTGTACTTCTAATCCACCAAATCGGAGTAGAGGTCGGCAACTCCTATGTGCTACCCTCTTTGACTCTAGGCAGAAACACTGTCAACATTAGCGAAACAAAAATCTTATCACAACTGATAAAACTAAAACTTGGCTCAGCATCAATTAGACTTCTTTAAAAAAAAGATATACACTGTTATATCAGAGACTTCAATTTCTTTTTTCGTACTTAATTTTTTTAAGGATTTTTAGAATTTTAATAAAAGGAATAAAAATATGTGAACCATAACAATATGAAATGTAAGATTATAATTTATTTAATTATTTATTTACAAGATTACAAAAAAATATATGAACCATAACAATATGAAATGAAACTTATAACTTATCTGTTAAATATTACCGAATTTCCATAGTTATTTATTCAGAAATATTCATTCAGGTCAAAAAGTATTGTTACAAAATCATAAAAACCTTTATTAAAACAAAAACATCAATATGTGAAGCTATTGTTTTTTCGACATATCCTTCATCCAGGTCTATACACTTCTGACGGTGGTCTTTTCATCTCTCTAACCCTCCTCTGAAGAATTTTGTGCTCTTCGATTTACACCATATCAAAACAGCAGTTTTGGCATCATCCAGGGACTCAGATCGTGTTCTTTTTAAATGTTCTTTGTTTTGTTTTGGGAACACAAAGAAGGGGCAAGATCAGAGCTGTAGGGTGGATGGGGTAAGGTTTCACAATGAAATTCACAATCCTTGCTATATCTCAAAGAATGAACAACTTATCTAGCCGTTTTCTTGCCACTGCATTTCGCAATTTTCTTAAAACTTCTTCATAATAAGCCCCATGTTCGTCCTGTGTCCTTTGAGAAAATCTATTAAAATGACAACTTTGAAATCTCAAAGAAAACGTTGCCATCACCTTCTGAGCTGACCTCTCTGCTTTGAATTTGACTGGCGCAGCATATCCTCTCAGCAACCAGTTTTGATTGGGTCGTATTGGTAGATCCAAGACTTGGCTGGTTACGATTTGTTCCATAAAATCATCTTCATCTGATTCGATCTTGCTTAAAAGACTGATGAAAAGATCAGCCCTCTGAGCTAGTTTATTTTTGCGCAACGCTTTTGGCACCCATCGAGTGAAAGCTTGCTGAGGACAAAATGTTCACTTAAAATAGAAAATGCAGAATCAACTTCAGTAGCTATTGCATTCATGGTAATTTGACGCTAGTCTTACACCAGTTTCTGGACTAAAGTCGAGATGGACAACTACACGAAAGAAGCCACAGTTTTATGGCTACTGTTGGCAGCCATGCTGCCTCCAACCAACTACAGCAGAATGAAACTGCCCACCTCACATGTAACTGCAATCTAAGTTGCCAGGCAGCAATGGAGGATGGGAAGCAGAGTCCAGTAGCTGAGAATAAGGACAATGACTTCATCTCAGCTAGTGCAGATGCCAGACCAGAAAACCCAAATAATCCAGAAGGTGTTACTTTTGACACTCATGGATGAGTGGTCCCACCCTCTGGTCGGCAGGATTCACATTCAATAA
>VCCN01004310.1:2577217-2601104 GCA_006491835.1 Architeuthis dux
GTGTTGTGTATCTGTGCAATCCTAAATATTCCTGACAAAAATGATCCTTTAACATAATGAATAAAGAAGCAAAAATTACTAAATATAATTTTATGAAACATTTCCTACATTAAACTTAAATATGAAAACTTTTATCAGTTTAAAGAACAACACTATTTTCAAATATTTAATTCATATATCACTGTAACAATAAAGGTTTATATTTTGCTGATATTATTAAAATGTGAGCAGTATAAAAATCATTACAACTATGCAATGATGATTGTTTAGACATAATTTTCCCTGAGATGAAGTCTATGATATTTAATTCAGTACATTTCATTCTTTGTCTAACAGTTACATTGATTAAAAATTAAAAGGATATAAAGTTTAATTTCATTTTATGCATAACATTTTTCAAATGTTTAGCCATTCTTCAAATACAAAAATCTATTGGACAGGAAATATGGCTTTCACAGATAATCGATTATTTCAATGTCTCTAATTTCATTTCAGTTCATCATCTTGATAGGTGCATTAACAATGAGGTCAGAGTCCAGAAATATTCCACTAAAAAATTAAATTCAAAAGCTTTTTATTTGGTTACAAACAAAACAAAGATTCTAAGTTGCATAAACAATTTTCAGAATTAAATATTGCTTTGTAAATTAGGTTCTGCTGTGAGAAATCTATTGAAAATATGGATTTTCATTACATATATCTTTTTTACTTTAAGTCTTCCTTTAAACCCTTAATAGATTTTCCCAGTTTGTGCTTTTTCAAAACATCACGTGTTAACACGGGCATGAAAAAGAAATCCATTTTGGATGGAAATATTCATCCCCCAGAGTAATTTTTATGCATGTACATGTATTGGAAAAATATGACCCAAAATGAAATGCTTTGTAGAAAAAATTGTTCCATTGAGGGGTTAAGGGAAAATTGTTATTCCAATGATTATCAACTCATAATAACAATAATTGCTAATTGGAATAATATTAGAAAATAAAATTATGCTATAAAGTAGTTCTACTGGTGTATATGACTGTAGGAATGTTTTTTTAATGCCGGTACTTTTTGTTTGTTAAATGTTAGAAAATAAAAGTATGCTATGAAGGATCCTCCTTTGTAGTTGAGTGAGTGTAGAAAGCTTTTTTTTTACTGTTGTGTCAAAAAGAATTTAGATTAAAGCTGCAATTCTTTGTTTTCTTACATTAACATCAAATCATATATGAATAAAATCATGGATGCAAAAAACCTAAAAAATGCAAAGAATTATAATTAAAATATTTCAATTTAACATCCTTTGTCATAAACAAATTATATTTTTCATTTCCAGAGTCTTTTCCTGAAAACAAGAAAATATGTTTGCATGCATGATACATTTGCAAAGAAAATGCTTTTGAAACAATAGTCTCATTTCAGGTAGATGTTTTATTGAATATTGAAAATATATAGAAAAATACATTGAATGTAAAATATTTTAACAGATAGGTCATCCATAATATGCATTTTAATATTTACAGTAACAAACAATTTAATCAGGTAGTATCCATGCAAACATAATCACTAGGAATCATCTATTTCATAATGGTCAACTACTTTTTTCACCGAAAATGTTCAGAGATTTCTCATATTTAAATGTTGCAATTCTGACTAAAACTTAGATAATTGGTTCTATTTAATCCAGCTGCTAAGATCCTTATTTTAGGCCAACTTTTCACTTTTTGAAGAAAGTCTCATTTTAAGTTTAGAAGAACTATATGATGTATTAACTTGATAGAAAAGGGGACCCACTCTGGATCTTGCCTATTTCAACAAAAAAATGTGATAATTTACAGATCAAATTTTCTGAAAATGTTGAAATTTGTATATCCGGTTCTGGCCCATTTTGGGGGTAGAATCTTGGCAACCAGGTTAAATTATATCTAAAAACCATCCAATTTAAGAAAAAAGTTGTTGCCAGTTTTTCTATGAACTTTAAGGGCAGATATTTTGAAATTCAAAATTATGACTGAGTTATCGTGCATGAATCCATCCCAAAATTTAATCACTTCTTTTGTATGCTATTGCCCACCCTTCCACAACATTTCATTGAAATTCATTGAGATCTTTTGGAGATCACATGGGCAGACAGGAGCGAATATAGAAATGTATGAAAAAGAAAACAACAGAAAAATATCCACAAGATTTCAGTGAAATTCATTGAGCCTTTTCAGACAAAGAGAGAATATAGAAATGTATGAAAAAAACCCTAGATAAAAAGGAACCTTTTGTATTAAAATGAATATATTTTTTTTCTCTTTGAATTATGGCACGAAGAAACCAAGGCTTAAATTTGTTGGTCCCTGCTTCTCTGCAATAAATTTACCAAAACAACTTTTTCCATATGGATTATTATACACCTGAAAAGGCTGTAGAATGAATTTCCTGAAACATTATGGTAACAACAACAAAACCAGTAGCCTGAATAAGACTTGGGAATATAATGACTTTTCGAAATTATAGATGGTAATCCATGAGACTGTTCATTTGATGAAACATTTCAAACCCTGTCAGATCTTTGGCAGATGTTCTTCATATCAATGTCAAACTGGTCAAACACATGCAATGATTTTTCACCTACTCTGGTAGTCACTGTGAACATTTTAATTGTACTCAATCACTTGTTTATTCTTCATACATATATGGTCTTTTATATGAATATGGTTTTAATTCAATGTCCACAAATCCACAAATTTGAAAATGTGTAGTTGGTTTCAAGTGATTGTTCATGTTTTACAAAAGTTATCTTTCATGAAGAGGAAGGCCTACATGCTACAGATGAATGTAATTTCTTTCCAGTGTGTAATAGCATATGTTGTTTCAGACTTGACTTCAGTGAAAAGGAAGAGCAACACACTTCACAAGAATATGGTTTCACTCCAGTATGTGTTCGCATATGTGTCCCCAACGATGCTGACTGTGAAAAGGAAGAGCCACACACTTTACAAGAATATGGCTTCTCTCCAGTGTGTGTTCGCATGTGATCCACCAAATGTGATTTAATTGCAAAGGAAGAGTCACACATTTCACAAGGATATGGCTTCTCTCCAGTATGCATTCGCATATGCTGCCTCAAAGTTGACTTCTGTGAAAAAGCAGAGTCACACACCTCACAAGAATATGGCTTCTCTCCAGTGTGTGTTCGCATATGATCAACCAAACAGGATTTCATTGAAAAAGAAGAGCTACACACTTCACATGTATATGGCTTCTCCCCAGTGTGTGTTTTCATGTGACTCACCAAATGTGATTTCTGTGAAAAAGAAAAGCCACACACTTCACAAGAATATGGTTTCTCTCCAGTGTGTATTCGCAAATGTTGCTTTAAACTTGAGTTTAGTGGAAAAGCAAATCCACACATTCCACATACATATGGTTTCTCTCCAGTATGTTTTCGCATATGTTCCACTAAATGTGACCTGTTTGAGAAGGAAAAGCCACATACTTCACAAGAATATGGTCTCTCACCCGTGTGTGTTCGCATATGTCGGTTCAAGTTTGACTTATTAGAAAAGGAAGAGCCACACACTTCACAAGAAAATGGCTTCTCTCCAGTGTGTGTTCTCATATGTTCCTTCAAAGATGAAATTTTTGAAAAGGACGAGTCACACACTTCACAAGAGTATGGTTTCTCTCCAGTGTGTGTTCGCAGGTGTCTCACCAGAAGTGATTCTTTTGAGAAGGAAAAACCACATACTTCACAAGTATGTGGTTTATGTGGCTTTTCTCTAGAGTGTGTTTCCATATGTTGCCTCAAATATGACTTCCGTTAAAAGGAAGACCCACACACCTCACATATGGTTTCTATCTAGTGTACCATCGCATATATTACTTCAGTGAAAAATAAAATCCACACATTTCACAAGAATATAATTTTTCTCCAGGGTGAAAGATTATTTTTTTAAATTGATCTATTAGACAATTTACATTCAAAGTTTCAAAAACAATATCCATTTTTCTAAGTAGTTTTCCATATTTTCTCTATTACAGGTCACAAAGAAAATGTTCATCCATTCAAATCCACCAAATTATGTAAGTTCTTCAAATATTTTTAAGCTGGAACATCTGTAAAGAAAATGAAAGAAAAGAAAATATATTTAGAATATGATATAATATTTTTAAAAATGAATTAGATTATATTAACTTTCAATAAGCTTAGTTGCATCCAATGTTTTATACACAAGTTCCTTATATACCTTCAGGTGTTAATATATGAGTGTCATTCAAAAGGTAATGCGTTCTAATTTAATTTTAAAAGTATTAGTCAGAATTCCTGTTTTTTTTAGCTATAAACCATAGTGTTTAGAAGCCCAGGGGAGAAATATGTGGAGTTACCTTCTCTTTTCCTACCCATAATCCTCTTTCGAAATGGGTGCCCCTCTGGACACACACGTAGAAAGCAAAGAGCTGTAATAGAATTTCTGTTTTTGGAAGGAAAAAGTGCTA
The DNA here is from genome assembly GCA_006491835.1 of Architeuthis dux. Taxonomy (NCBI): domain Eukaryota; kingdom Metazoa; phylum Mollusca; class Cephalopoda; order Oegopsida; family Architeuthidae; genus Architeuthis; species Architeuthis dux. The sequence continues at coordinate 2,581,688 of VCCN01004310.1, forward strand.
CAAACATTCACAGGAGGTTAATGACAGTTTATGGAAAGACTGCACTTGATGTAAGCACAGTAAGAACAGTGTGTCAGTAGAGTTAATGGCAATCCTAGAGAGAAAGGTGAAAGTGAAAGGAGAAAGTGATGGCCACTGTGTTTTGGGGGCAGAAAGGAGTCATACTTTTAGAGTTTATGCCTGATGGCAACACTATCAATTCTGACTCCTACATGAACACATTGTCAAAACTCAGAGCAAGGCTCTTTTGAGCTAGGCCACATTTGAAGATGATCTATGTGCCTTTTCAACATGACAATGCAAGGCCTCACAGCAGCTTAAAGACCAGACAAGCAAATGCAGCGCATGGCTCGACAACCTTGCCTCATCTACCCTACAGTCCACCCTCAGACTTTCATCTGTTTGGGCCCATGAAGGAGGCACTCAGAGGAGAGTGGTTCTCCAATGATGATGCAGTGAAAGAGGCAACTCGCACATGGCTAAAAAAGCAGCCAAGAAGCTTCTATGGGATGTGGTATTCAAAGGTGGAATACCACGATTGAGAAGGAAGGAAACTATGTTGAGGTCTAAATTTGGAATCCTGAGACTTTTGTGTTCATGTTGGTATGCTTTGTATGCTTCTACTATTAAATCTGTTGTAATTAAAGAAGAACAGGCATTACTTTTTGACCAACTCTTGTAGTTAAACGTGGTGGAAAAGTGGAGATAAATCACTGGATCCCACTTCTGTGAATGATAGATATTTCTTTTATTGTATATACATTAATAGGATAGCAAAAGATGCTTTTTAAAGGCAATACAGCAATAAATTTAACTGCATCTAAATGTATTTCAATTTCTTTTTATTTACCTAAAAATGATTTTCCTTTCATATTTGTATTCAGTGAGAAAAACTGGAAAATTGACTCTTCTAAAAGGTAAAAAGATTTTTGCTCTTGAATGAAGAACTAAATTATCATTCATTTTCCCCAAAATACAAGTCATATCAATTAGACTGGAGCACCAATCTCTAAACCAGAAAGTAAAAAGTACAAAACAGAACTAGCAATATTTTTAAATTTAAAAAATCTAAGAAGATCAGATGATTTGCCAATAATTGAAAATACTAGATAGTTTATAACTATTATGAAATCAAACATCACAAAAAATATCAGTTGGATCAGTGACAAAATGCAGAACATTCGTTGATGTTTACAATTAGTGGAGTGGATATGTGAAATTGGTGTTCACTTCTGGAAGAAAGTCCTAGGATTTTTTTTAAAGTGCTGATTTCAAAAATTGTTGGAATCACGTCACTTTAACGGTTATTGTCTAACATCTTTAATTCAAGATGGCTGCCCCATAGTATGTAATTTGGTGATTATTTACTAATAATGTTCATTTTATCATTAACATTGTGTCTATTGTATATGTTTGCCGTTGACCAGCCTTCATATGCTATTGCCAAAAAAGTTCAGTGGGCATGGCCAAATGAGTATAGGGAAAGACGGTTTGTTGTACTGATGGGTGGTCTCCATATTGAAATGGCATTATTGAAAGTGCTTGGTGATTGGCTTGAAGGAAGTGGTTGGATCTCTGTGATGACTTCAGCAAATGTGAGCACAGGCAGGGCAGTTGGTCTGCAGAAAGGTTAACATACATCCAGGGGTCAATGGGCTCATCAGGGCACAGTTGCTGCTTTGTTTATTCTTCATGGCAGATTGGATTCTTATGGTTGAGTACTGGCACAAGGTCCTGCAGTTAGAGATAATGCTTTTGCAGTTTTTGAGGTCACAACGTGAAGGTCAGTTTGAATTATATGTTGAATCACTTGGGAAGATTATTCCCTGGATGTTTGCATTTGACCACTATCACTATGCCAGATGGATGACAGTTCATGTAAATGATTTACCTTCACTCCAAAACCCCTGCCATGATATATACAATGAATTTGTGAAAGGTAACTTTGTCACTCAGAAATCCAAACATAAATCCTCAGTTTTGGCCCATGACCAAGTCCATGAACAGTTAAATGTCATGGTAAAGGGGGATGGGGGTGTGATAGGCATTACTGAGAATGAAACAGCTTTAAGGCGTTGGATGGTAGCTGGGCCAGAAGTGGCATGACTATTAACTGAGTATGAGGACAAACACACTGTCAACAAGAAGGGCTGTGATCAGTATCATGAGCAAATACCAAATATACAGAAAACATTCCTCTCATATGTCAAGAATGTAGTGGATGTTGCTGAATATATTGGCAATCCTTTCTCAGGGAACAGCACAGACCTCTACACCTTGGATACCAAGGTAATAATGCGGACTGTAGAGGACATAGGCAAAACACGGTACCAAAGATTTGTTGAGTAGCGCATCAATGATAGTGGGATAATGTTCAATGACACGATACAAAACAATGTTGCCACTTTTTCGAAGTTTTCCAAAGTCTTAAAACAGATATTCAACTGTTCTCCAGAATGTATATATCATGTCAAGCCAGCGGAGATCTCAATTCATTCTTTGAACATGAAAACCATGCATGGCCTCCATCATTGGCATCAGAAAGAAATCAGAGCTGGTAGGATGCTTGGAGCCCTTAGCACCCCAATATCATGAGATGTCACAAGTGGATGTAAGAATCATTGATGGAGCAGCACTCGTACATTGTCTTGACCCAAAGAAGTCCCAGACTATAGTCAAGACATTTCAAGTTTATGCCCAACATGTTTTCCTGCCATACATTGTGTGGATGTTACAAGATGCTGTTCGACTAGATGTAGTTTGGGATGTCTACAAGAAATACAGTCTAAAGACACAAACAGGTCAAGGTCATGGTTCTGCTGGACACCAACTGCACGTTGCAAGTAGTATTTCCATTCCAGGCAACTGGAAAACCTTTCTCAGAGTCGATGCAAACAAAGATGTCCTATTTTGCATTCTAGCAGTTGCCCTGCAGTTTCTCACCTGGAAAGACAGTCATTTCTACCTATGGAGAAACTTGTACCTCCTCCCCAGAACTAGTCATTGAAGAATTACAGTGTACCCATGAAGAAGCTGACACTAGAGTTCTTTTCCATGCTTCACATGCCATTGGATGTGGTCTGTCAAATGTCATGATACATGCAACAGATACTGATGTGGTGATCCTTTCAGTTGCTGTATGTAGTGCTTTAAATAACAGAAAAATATGGGTGGCATTTGGTCATGGTGCAAAGCTGCGTTATATACCTTGTCACCTGATTGCAGCCCAGTTGGGTTCTGAATCTTCACTGGGTCTTCTTTTTATGCATGCAATATCTGACACAGTCTCAGCTTTCAAAGGTATAGGAAAGTAAACAGCATGGGATGTATGGTGTAGTATGCCTCATCTGAAGCCTTTCAAACATACCCAACCAAGTATCTTCTGACGACATGGATGAAATAGAGAGATATGTCATTCTTTTGTATCAACATACATCTTCACTTAGCAAGAAAGAGGCTGTTCTCATCAGGAAATCGGAGAATAGAGAATATTCCACTGACCAAACATGCACTAGAACAGCATGTGAAAAGGACTGGAATTTCAAACCGTTTCTACAAAAATACAGAGAAATATGAAGATTCAAAAAATAAATAAATTCCTAATGTGGGAAAAATAATTCATGTATGCCATACTTCCACATGGATGGTGGAAAGTAGGGGTCCAATTTAGTGTTATAGTTATATTGTAAATAGAACCCCACCCTAAAACCTTAAAAAATCAACTTTGTTCAAAACTGAATTTTCTGTGGAAACAAAAGTCTTATAGATTAAAAGCAGAAAAAAATTACTTGCAAAGTTTTCTTTTCTATTTTTAAGAGGCCGGACAGTTCTTGTTCAGTAGTGCCCAATTTTTTTATTATATTAACGTGTCCAATTACCCTAATCTGGTTACCAGATGACCTCTACTGAAGATAGTTTTACATTTTTTTTTATTGCCCCTCCCCAAAAAACAGAAAAATATTTGCCCATATACAGACGTAAAAAGAATGGTTGTCTACAGAGCTTGGTTTCGGAAATATCAATTTGAATTTATGTGGGGGCCATAAATCAGACAATTTTGGATGGCTGATTAAAAAAAAATTAAATTGGACATACAGGGCTAAAAACAGACACAATGTCTGAAATCAGACACATCTGGCAACCGTGCCACCACTCCACCACTTTTTTTTTTTTGAAGAAGAAGGTATTACTTTAATTAAATCCACAACTTAATTCTGTTTGCATTTGAAAGAAAAGAAAAAAGTAGTTTTTGTTGCTTTGTCAGCTGTCTATTGTCTTAACCAAATGCTAAATCCCGCTTCAAAATTTGACCGAATCTAATTTGGTTCGGTTGATTTCACTATTTTATCTTTAAAGGAATATTTTTACTTACAAACCACTCTGTGCTTCTATTATGTTGTATTTTAATTGAATTTCTTTAAAAAAAATTTAGCTGCCAATCATTGATACATCATTTCCTGATATTATCTTTTAAAAGTGAAATGAATTATAAAACTGTGTAAATATATTTTTAGGCAATTGAATGGATATTGTAATGTTTCTATAATTTTTTATTCTTAATTTTTTTAACAAATGAAAAACAATCTTCAAATACAAATATCTGTTTCTATACATTGGACAAAATTAATTTTTATACAGGAATTTTCTAATGGTACAACGATTATGAAAACTAAATTGAGAATAATTTGAATGGATTTTTGCTCACAGGTACCAATCTAAAAAAAATTCCCAAGAATACCCACTCAGTTAAAGTGCAGAGTAGGACAAAACCCCCTTGGTTAAATCAAAGCATGACAAAGATTTTAGTAATTGGTGACAGAAATACATTTTTTCACCTCATATTCAAATTACACCTTTTTAAAGCTTAACATCCAAAAATCTAAGAATAATGCCACCACAATGAATTATTAATAATATTATTATATTTGTAAGGAAATAAAGTGTATCTAATAGTAAAATAGAAATATGTGGAGGAAGTAGTGAGTGAAAACGGATTCACTATGAAATGTAGCAGTGACTAATGGTAGTTGGTAGTAGTAATTGGTGTTCTTACTGAGAAAGAGGAAGGAGAAAGAGGAGGCAGAAATTAGGCTGACAGCAGAGAAACAATCACTTTGTTTGAAAGGGAGGTCGCTGATTGGCTGAGAGGGTGGAGATGACGCTAGGCGGCCATTTTAAAAAGGTTAATTTACTGTGTGGAGACACGATAAGAAAAAAGTCCGATTTGAATAAAGAAGACAAAATGCAAGAGTACAAATTAACATGACATTTAATAAAACATAATAAACGAAAAAGGTACATATATTGCAGGTAGTATCAAGAAAGGCAAAAACATATAAAAAGGTTTTAGTATATCAATCGCATGCTTTGAGTGAGTTAAGAAAAGTAGGTATTTATTGCCACTTGCTTTTGTTACCAAAGAAATTGTCTTGTCTTGATTCGAGTCGATTATAGTTGAATCGAAATATAAGGTGATAGTTGCACTGTGGTATATTGCAATCAAGACAAGTGATCTGTATAAGTAAAAAGGAATAAGTGACAGGAAGAACTAAGCTTCTGTCAGAATGTAATTTAGGGCTAAAGAAACCTCATTTGAATTAAAAGCAAAATAGATGTATTTTAGCATGAAGCAAACATCATTGGTCCTTTAGATGGAGAGGAGAAATACTGAAGAGTTAGCAGCAATTATGGTCCTCATGACATACCAAAATGAAGTACTGGTTATCATAGATTCAGTAGGAAGAGAAATAGAGAATGTTGTAAGTAAAGAATATATGTACTGGTAATATATTCTCCAGTGATTCTGTAGGTTAGAACTATGATTTTGACTCTCAAGGAAAAAATCTGTACACAGACAAATGCGGGTGCTTGCCAAAAGCACGTAGTAATATAAGGGTAGCTTAAGAAAGGTTTGTGTCTAGAAAGGAATGGTTACGTGTAGAGTCGTATTTAGATAGAAATTTTACGTGCCTGAAGGATGACATGGGCGAAATGGACAACTGGTATAAGAGACCAGCACCAAATGAGCGAAGAGAACTGTTTATGTGACATTTTATAGGAAGCTGGTGACGTCACAGAAAAGGGGAACTGTTTAGTTTCGTATCTCATGGGATTCCAGCTCATTTTATCGAAGTAATAAAACCAGCCCAATGTTCGAATCCATATTTTTGTATAATAAGATTATTTTTACGAAAGTGGCTGCTACAATATTGTTCCTTAAATAATCACTAATTCAACATTTGCAGATGCAGTTAAAATGATTTTCCTCAAATTTTAGGCAAGTTTTATTTTGAAGTGAAAATTTTGTGGAAAATTGTTCAAACAGCATTTGTAAATGCTGAATTATATATATATATTTTTTTAAACTATGGAAAAAAATATTTGTAAGAATTCAAAGAATAAAAATCCAGATGGATTATCACATTTGATTTCTGACTCTGATTCATTGTAGTGGTTTTATTCTTTAATTTTTGGATGCCTAAAAAAATGTCAAGCTTCAAAAATGTGCGACTAGAATATGAGGCCAGGTAAACACTTTTCCTTAAGTAAGAATAATAAAGAAGTGTGGTTGTGTTCTGTATGTTTTGGATGCCTCAAAAAGTGTGTGATTAGAACATGACCAGGAAAAAAATTCAATACTGTGTGGTATTCTTTAATTTTTGAATGCCTAAGAAAAAGCTTCAAGAATGTATGATTAGAATATGAGACCAAATTTTTATCGATTTCATTCGGCTATAAAAAGGACAGTTTCATGTGAGTGACTATAATTGAGCTAACACCAGTTTAAATGATGCAGTCAACAATTTTGTGATACTAATTGTATAAGTGAGTCTTAAAAATGTCAATGAAAGAAAAAAAAAAACGGATGAAAATGAGTTGGATAGTATTCTATACTAAGATTATTAGTTATTGATTATTAAGGAAAAGTGAATCAGGTCATTGCTTTGAAAAAAAAAATTGTGTAGAGGAAATAAAATTCTTTTATATTTAGTAAATGAAATTACCAAAACACTGAGCAATTTTCCAATCATTTTTAGATGATGATAAAATATTAAAAATTGAAAAGAATTATCGTCATTTACTATCATTTTTCGTGAGTGCAAAATCTTCCTACGAATTCGTATTTATTTGTAAACAAAGAAATTAAGACAACATTATACTTCTTTCTGAATTCTTTTGTCTTCATTAGGGGAATGCAAAATTAGATAAAATAGATTATATTAATATTATCGCCTTTATGCTGGGTAGGGCAAAACTGTCCCTGCTTGGGCATCACATATCTTGTTTACCAGTCTTCTCCACGATCCTCTGGCTAGTCTTCAAGGTTGTCCTCTGTTTCTATTTCCTGTCTTCTTGCATATGTGTGGTCTTTGAGAGTGGGGTCGGAGATGGCAAGTTTGTCTAAAGCAATTTTTTCAGTTTTAATGACAGAGTTGTTCTTGGCCTTGCTCTGTATCTCCCCTTATCTGACTTAAATAGAATTTAAGGGCTTTGTTTGCAGGAATGTTCTTGTTCTGTATAATAGCAACTCTCACAGACTATTAAAACGTATTGCAATAATTAAATATCTTTTTTGAAAGTTAGTAGTTATAACTGCAAGAAAATAGCATAAAGTTAGTCGTAAAAAAAAGAAAAAATACTTTTGCGTACTCACAGAGGATTTCTGAGTAGATTAAGGGCATGTTTACGTTTTTGACTAAAATGTTATCGATTCCACCATAACTGATTGTAGAGTTTTAAAATTCTTTCAAAAATAGAATTGACCTCAGAGGAATTTGATTGAAGAAAATTAGTTAATTTAATGATTGATTGGATTTGGGGAAAGTATTGCTTACTTTCCACAGAAAACTGAGTGAAAAATGCATTTATTTACCAGCAGTGTCGTTTATAGGTGAAGACAGTTCAAAGGTCAAGTAAAAGTGTTTTTACCTCCCCCTAACATATCCACTGTTTTGTTTTTAATTTTTAATGGATGACAGGAAATGTTAACAGCTAAACAAAATTCTGTCAACACCTACTGATTAATGCCAGGGGAGGTAAATCACATTTCTGAATTACACGCTACCTGATGAAATGTATTGTATGTATTAAACAAAAAAAATAATAAAAATCCTTTTTTAAAAAATAGGGACAACAAAATTTATTGAACTATATTTTTTAAATTGTTAAAGTAGAACACCATTGAATGTTTTATAAAGGTCCAAGAAACATTAATAATTTAATGACAACATTTTTAAAAGAAAACCCATTAAAACAATTTCCAGCAGAAATTCTTTTTTCTTCTTTTTTAAAAACATAAAGAATACACTTTATTTAAATAAAAAAAAACAATGAAAAACTTTCTAAACAGAAAATATTTTAGTTTTTTATTTCATATTTTCGGATTCAGTCAATTTAAAAATAACAGGGAGTATGATTGAAAAAAAATTCCAACGGATTTAATTTCTCTGGGTACTTATCTTTATAGAAATGTATATATTTTATTTTATTAAATTAAATGGGCTGGGTGGGTGTTGACTTGAAAAAAGAATTCTCTTACAAAGTACCCTTCTCATAATTGAATACATATTATTGTAATCGGCCCATTAGTATAGTTTTGGTGAAATTTCAAAATGTGTATGTAACTTGGGCTAAAATTTCCCAATGCAAATTCTAGTAGTTCACCGGTTCGCGAATGTAAACAAGTTTTCAAACCCGGTTATCTCCGGTTTTATATTGTCTACAGAAAAAAAAACTTTAGTTGATAATTTTCTACAATCTTTCTTTTATTGGTAACACTAGGATTATTATAATTACAATAAATAGATTTCAAGTTTCAGACATTTTCAACGACACATATATCCAGATGTCGCTTTTACCATAAAAAAAAGTCCGTGAGAGTTGCTATAAGTAAGAATGGGGCCGAGTAGTACCCACGATCTAGCTCATCTGATGGTTTGTGATATAGGTTCTTCTTTGTGGTATAGCTCTTTGGTGGATATTTCTTTTCGAATAGCGTATGTTGCGAACCCTTCAAAAGCAAGTGTTTTCGAGGGTTGTGGAGAAGGCCTCCTAGTCTGGCTTCCTCGGTGTTAAACCCCAGATAAACTAATCTTATTAAAAGAAAGAAATTAAGAGATTGTTATACTTACTCATTTCTGTTTTCTTTCGTTAGATTTGCCCTTTTTAGAGCAGTTCAAATTTAGAGAAAAGTGAGAAACTATAAAGTCTTAAATAAACTTCTGGGTTAATTTAAAAAAAAAAAAAAGGAGTGATTGGTTCCAATCAAAACATTAAATGTCCTCTAAAGAGCAAAGATCAAGGGAGATAATTAAAAGAAACTATTTTTCAGAAAAAAATTCATTCAATAGAAACTTAAAATACAAATTTATTTTCCATTTCTTTTGTTTAAGAAATACACAACATTTTTTAAAAAGGATAATTTATATGACCAAGTTAAGTTTATAATATTTTTTTGAGATGTGTTAAAAAAATCGAGACATCCAGGGATTTTTTGTCCTTAATTTTATAATTAATTTTGGTTATTTTCTTATGCTTCAGTATTTAAATATGCAATTAGAATTGCATTCAACAAAAAATATTTATAAAGAATTTAACTCAAAAGTGACATATTGTGTAACATTGAAACAGATTTAAATTAATCGTAATTATAAAAATATTGATTAATTTTATCCATAGAGAGTAAAGTAAGAGAGATAACCTCCTCTCTCCTCGCCATACTAAATTTCAATAATCAGCGACAGCTGCTGCTGATTGAAACAAAAATATGATCTCAATCTCTAAAAGGTGTATATCGTCTTCATCGTCATGGTTGCGTAGAACCGATCTCCGCGGCGCTTCGCCCAGAATAACATTTAAAAAAAATATTCTTGAATGTATTTGAAATAGGCTTTTTTGACAGCAGTTAATTGCGGCATTAAGCCAACTTCAGTTTAGTAACTTTCTAATAAGAAAATTGTTATTTTATCAGAATAAAGATTTTTTTTAAATATAAAATATTCGTTCCCAAGTTTTGCAAAAAGAAAAAAGCGGAAAATTTTATCTAAAAAAAAGAATAACAAATTTTCATTATAACGGAAAAATTTGATTGTTTTAAACTTTTTAAAGCCAACGTTTAATTTAATAAATATGCATTTAATTTAATATTACATCTTGTAAATAAATAATTCGATAAATAAATTATAATCTTGCAAATAAATGATTAAAAAAATGAATTATAATCTTATATTTTATATTGTTCTGGTTCACATATTTTTTAATTAATTTTATTAAAATTTTGAACTAAAAGTCCGAATAATTCCTCTTTAAAAAGAATTTAATACGAAACTAAAAATGTTAGCTTCTTTGGACGTCAATACGGTGTCTGGTTAAAATAAGGTTAAAAACTCCATGTTTGTCAGGATAAACCATGAAGAACTTATATATTTTACTTCAATAAAATGCCTCTTTTAAAAATTAATTCTTTTCTCACGAATGAATAGACCATTTTAAAGAGTTTTGTTTTAAAGTCAGGTAAAACATTTTTACGCAAGGAACACAATTATGTTTAACACCGGTTAACGCTTTGTTTTCTTTCTGTTTTGTCGTCGTTTGACAAGATTATTCAACGTTTGTATCTTGTTTTTCCATTTCTTGGTGCTTTCTTTGTGCCATTCTTCTCAACTGCAAAATGATTGTTATGAATTGAATGAACAATTCAGAAATTGTTCAGATTGACTGGAAAATCTTAACAAAACGCCTAAATTCGGACAGCATTTGGGAAAAAAATGGGAAAAGTCATTGCCTAATTTTGTCCAAATTTATCCTTGTTTTCGTCTTTCTATTACAATTCCATGTTTGAAAGGTAAGTAGGAAAATATCAACAATATTGAATATTCAAAGAAAGTCCATTAAGTGGGAAAACATACAGACGTTCAGGGTTGTACTCTTTTCCCCGTTTTTGTCTGTGTTTAAAAGAATGTATTGTAACACAATTCACTCAGAGCTTCACATAAATAAATACGTACATATTTTCCAAGATATTATTTCTGCTAACAGAAACTGATCATTTTAAGGAAAATCCACCATCCCTTTTCATTGTATGAAGAATAAAATTACAGTTACTGACAATAAAAAGAGCTTACTGATTGATATGTATTATTATCAGCAACTGACCGTCTGATTTCGAGTAAAATATTATTGATTATCATCACCAATTATGTCACGGTCACACTGATTTCTCAAACCTTTGTTCTGTGAATAAAAAAAAAAGGACAGTGAATCCCCTTTGTCTGTGGTTTTGCTGTCCGCAGTTTTAATTACACACTGTCAACCCCAGATATAAACAATTCATAAGTGTTACTTAATAATGGTCCCAAAGCGCAAGAATAGTGATACTGGCAATCCAGATATGCCAAAGAGAATACGCATAGTGCTTCCCTTAAGTGAAAAGATGAAAGTTCTCAACTTAATAAGGAAAGAAAAAAAATCGTATGCTGAGGTTGCTAAGATCTATGGTAAGAACGAATCTTCTATCCGTGAAATTGTGAAAAAGGAGAAAGAAATTCGTGCTAGTTTTGCTGTCGCACCTCAAACTGCTAAAGTTACGTCCACAGTGCGTGATAAGTGTCTAGTTAAGGTTGAAAAAGCATTAACTTTGTGGATGGAAGACATGAACAGAAAACGTGTTCCACTTGACGGAAACATGTTGCGTCAGAAAGCATTGAGCCTATACGAAGACTTTAGCAAAGGATCTGCTGAAGCGTGTGGGACCAAGCCATTTACTGCAAGTAAAGGATGGTTACACCGATTCAGGAATAGGTTTGGACTGAAAAATATCAAAATCACTGGAGCAGCTCCGTCTGCTGATGAAGAAGCTGCTGCCACATTTCCAGAAGAGTTGAAGAAGTTGATTACAGAGAAAGGATACGATCCAAAGCAAGTCTTCAATTGCGATGAAACTGAGCTGTTCTGGAAGATGTCCAATTACATTCATGAAAGTGAAAAGCTGGCACCAGAGCATAAAACATGTAAGGACAGATTAACTCTGGTACTATGTGGCAATGCTGCTGGGCATATGATAAAACCTGGTGTATTGTACAGAGAGAAGAACCCACATGCTCTCAAAAACAAAAACAAAAATTATCTGCCCGTGTTCTGGCAACATAAACAGAATGCATGGGTGACAGCCATCTTGTTTATGGAATGGTTCCACCAATGCTTCATCCCAGAAGTGAAAAACTACTTGGAAGAGGAAGGGCTGGAATTTAAAGCCCTTTTAATAATAGACCATGCACCTGGCCATCCTGAATCTGTTTGCTATGAAAATGAAAATGTAGAGGTTATGTTTTTACCTTCAAATACAACCTCATTGCTTCAGCCCCTTGACCAGGGCATCATTTGGTGTGTCAAGGACACATACACCCGCTTGGTATTTGATCGCATTCGATCAGCAATTGATGCAGACCCTAATCTTGACATAATGCAGTGCTGGAAATCATTCACTATTGCTGATGCAATAGCAAGCATCAAAGCTGCAATGGATGAGTTAAAACCAGAAACTGTAAATGCTTGCTGGAAGAACTTATGGAGTGAAGTTGTGAATGATTCTAAAGGCTTCCCGCAAATTGATGGAGAAGTTAGAAAAACCATTCATACATCAAGACAAGTTGGAGGAGAAGGATTTGTTGATATGTTTGATGAAGAAGTGGAAGCACAATTTGAAAGCCACCGGGAAGTGTTAACAAATGAGGAATTGGAAGAACTTATTAAGTCATCTACAGAGGAAGATGAAGAAGAAACTGAAGCAGAACAGGCAATGTGGACATTACAGAAACTTGCCGAAGTGTTTCGAATTGCACAGACGTTAAAGGACAAAGTTATGGAATACGATCCTTGGATGGAACGCAGCATTAAAGTAACCCGTATGATCACCAAAGGATTACAACCTCTGCAGCAACATTTTGATGAGTTAAAAAGAAAGAAACAAGAACTCCCGATCAAAATGTCCTTCCGAAAGGTTTCAGCAAAAAAACCGTCGACTATCAAGGATCCCCAACCATCGACATCGCTCAATGATTCCTAGTAATCTAACACTACGTCACAATTCCAACATCATTCACCTCAGTTCATCTCATCATGTAAGCATTTTTCATCATCACATCATCAAAAGAAAAAAAACAAAGAAGGGTGAGTACAGTACAATAAGATATTTTTAGAGGGAGGGATCACACTCCTATAACTTTTATTACAGCATATTGTTAAAATTGTTCTATTTTATTATTAATTAAAATGACGGCATATAAAATAATAATAAACAGTCATTGATCTACTATTTCTGGTTAGATTTTTAACTGAATTAAGTGATAACATAAATAGTTTCACTTTTCAAACAAAATAATCTAAATCTTGCTTGTCCCTTTCTCACCATGTATGTTAGTTTGGTTGGGGGTTGCCAGGCTGGTGTAGGGGATATCCAGCCAGTCACCACTGTACACCGGCACAGCAACCTCCAACCCACCTTATATACTGGGAAGTGGACAGGTGAGTCTATATTTTATTTGTCTTTCTTTAAACTTCCCCTTTTACATTGGGTGGGTTGGGAGTTGCTATGCTGGTGGAAGGGATGATGTGCATTTAGGGGCAAAAGAAAAAAGAAGTTGTAAGTTTTAATTATAAAATTGGTGATAAAATTCATACAAATTTTTATATTCAACAACATTGACTTTTTAAAAATGTTCTTAATGATACAGGGAAACACATTCTTATTGTTTAAAATTAAACCAAAAACGCAGTGTTGAAAACGTAAATTTAAATTTGCATAATAAGTAAAGTTAACATAGCTTATTACCTATTGAAATTAATTCCTTAATATCCCTTCCTCAAGAAAATTATTTAAAGCCACTATAATTTAAAATTCAATGCAATGTATTTTGAAGATATGGTTCATTTTTAGTTAGTTTCTATTTCAATATCTATAGCAATTTGATTAGAAAATTGATAAAATTGCTTCATCATGTGGTTGACAAAAATACACTTTTTAAAAATGATATCTCATTCATTCTGTGATGTTTGACAGAAACATTTGAGGGTGGTCATTACTAAAATCTCTTTGCTTCTGTCATAATATATAACAGGAACCTTTAAGGATTGTTATTATTAAAATCTCTTTCATATAGAAAAGAAACATAAGTCAATATTTGATAAACATTATTATTTTCTATTCATTTGAGAATTGTTGTAGTTATCAGTTATTTATTTTGCCAATGTCATCTTTGCACTTTTCTTTTTAGTTGAAAGAAATTACATTTTGAGCCTGCCTTGTGGCTGAGATAGTTTTGAACCCAGGTAAAAAGCCAGAATTTTGCTCATTTTCAAGGCAGGTAGGCCTTCCTCATTTGGAAGATTGGCACAACACAATCTTCCTATTCCTATTTGGGCCTTGTGCTGTACATAGGTGAACTTAGTAGATTAAGCAAACCAAGATAGAATGGAATGATTACTTCCCCATTGTTGTACATGTACTCTTCTGTTTCATTCAATAAAAAACAAAGAGTTTCTTCCATGGGTTCAATTTTTTTCTCAGAGTTGTTGAAAGAAAATTGTATTTTTAAGAAAGCAATATTTTTTCAATGGAAAATAGTTACTTGTAGATAAGCATGAATGAATATCAGTATTTTAAAAACTAATTCAGTTTACAGGTCTGGTTACTCACTCAATAGAAACTGTCACGTTACCAACATCTTTTGACAGTATGCCGTGTTGGTGGTGATCAATTAAGAAATTGGAAAAAGGGGTGATCAATGAATAAGTTACTTCTCTAGCCTTTTATTGAGTGGTGATCACTAAAGTCTGAATTTAAGCGTGAACACTACCGGACGCAAACTAATGTTTGTTGGGCAAAAAACAAGTGTGAATGCTGGTGGTCACAAACTAATGGATCAATTTAGTTTGGAAAAATGAATCATTGTTACTAACTTCAGTGAAGAATATTATTGTCAATATCCATTTGATAGGTAATTCTGTATCAAAATAGTCAGGTGTACATGAGCTTATTGAAATTTAAATTGTGTTAATATAATCTTATTCATTTGTTGAATTATTTTCATTTTCTTTAAAATCATATATTTTTTAGTTTTGTTTTCTTCACAGATGTTCCAGCCTGAAAGAAATACCCCTCTAAAATTCATTTCTTAATCTTGTGAATTTGAATGGATGAAAAATTTAATGTTGACCTGAGACCCCAAAACATGGAAAAATACACACTAAAAAATGTCTGTGATGAAGTTTGTCAACTTTCATTGTGCAAAAGTTCAAAGTTACAAAGACAGTTGCAAATGCACACTGAAGAGAAGCCATATTCTTGTGAAGTGTGTGGATCTTTCTTTTTAAGGAAATCACATTTGGTTCAACACATGCAAGCACACACTGTAGAGAAACCATATTCTTGTGAAATGTGTAGCTGTTCCTTTTAAAGGAAGTCAGTCTTAGTTCGACGTATGCAAAACACACAGGTGAGAAACCATATTCATGTAGATTGTGTAGATATTTTTCACAAAAGTCAAATTTGGTTCAAAATTTGCATTCACACACTGGGGAGAAACCATATATGAAATCTGTAGATCATCATTTTTACAGAAGTTTGAAATTTGATTCAACATATGCAAATGCACACAAGCAAGGAACCATATTCATGCAAAATATTTGTTTTTTCCTTTGCACAGAAGTCATACTTGGCACAACATATACAAACACACTTAAGAGAGAAACCATTGTCTTGTGAAGTGTGTGGCTCTTCCTTTTCAAGAAACTCACATTTGGTGTAACATGTCCAAACACTGGAGAAAAACCATATTCTTGTAAACTGTGTGGATCTCTGTTTTCTGAAAAATGCCATTTAGTGCAACATAATGTGAATACACACTGGCGAAAAACTATTTTCATATGAGATGTGTAGATCATTTTTTTCGCAACAGTCACATTTAGTGCAACATTTGCAAACACACTGGAAAAAAACCATACTGCTGTAATGAATGTGGATCTGCATTTACAGTCTCTTCAAGTTAGAAAAGACATGCAGGCACATGCTGTAGTTTTATTAAATTTATAAAAATCACGTTATAATCAATGAAAATATGTTTTTCTTTTTGTTTAGACAGAAAAAAATTTAATTATGTTTTTAAAATCAGGTGTCGATTTCACCCAGAAAACTTTTGTTCATTTTATTCATACCTACTGAATTACATATTGATCTCTATAAATTTCTGATTTCTGATTTTATAAATTTAATAAAACATTTGTTATTTATTCCTCTCTGCAATTGTCCATATTCCTGTAATTGTACATCTCTTCATCTGGTGATTTTTATTAATTTGATAAAACTTTTGTTATTTATTCCTTGATTACTGAATTTATTTAAAATTAATTTATTATATAAAAAAACAATGGCACTTCTGACATACGATGGTCCCGCTAAAAAAAAATAGAAAAAAATTTCTTTGTGCTTTCAATCCATAAGACCTTCCTTTCCTCAGTTTACAAACTCAGTTTGAAAAAAGTTAATTTTCTAAGGTTTTAGAAGGGTTTCTGTTTATTTTAGATGGGACCTTCGTCTGTCAGAAGTGCCAAAACAATTTCAGATATTTGGATGAACATATCAAAAGAAATTTTAATAAAAAGAAAAATTTTGCTTTTTTGAACAAGGTTTTAAAAATAAAAAAATTGCACGTAATTATTGTGCTTTCATTAAAAAAAATTTGTTCACACCTCAATGTTAAAAATGGCGAATAAATAAGAGAATTCATCAAAGAAAAACAGAAGTAAATGCATAAATTATATTTTATTATATGCATCACTTCACATATTTTTGCCAAAATATGTTAAAATAACTTACACTTATCCAATGAAAATCGATTTTATGCTGCTAAACCATACAATTTTAATTAATTTAGGTTAATCCAAATACCTGAAATAAAATGAAAACAAAATCCATTTTATTATAAATACACAATTGACAAACAACAATAGATCCTTTTGTTTTTCATAAATCGAAAACATACGATTGTACATTAACCCTTTTTTTTTCATGAATCTTAAACACGATATATATATCATAAATACTAAATCTTATTGCAAATAATTACTACATCTACAATAGATGCTTTTTTTTCATAAATCGGACACATACCCCCATCGCACTAATTTTAAGAAAAAAAAGTTAACCAGTGTTTTTGTAAATGATAAAGTGTCAAAGAAAGGCCTGTTCAGTTACTCAAATTGTCATTAGGGAAAGTGAAAATTCCGCCAGTCAACATTCGGGATAACAGTGTTTGGCCAAGTGAAATTTGGGATTATGAACCAGACTCACTGTACACTTGTATTAATAACTGTAGATTTTCACATGTTTTACTATTTAAATTCCCATTTTCAAGAAACTATATTCTTATTGCGAGAGTATATCTGTTTGAAACAATATGTGGATATTCATGCTGATGTATCAAATACAATTTCTTTTTCAACAATCTATAAGTGGACACAAACTTGAGAGAAATTCTATTTTATGAAGTATGTTGATGTGCATTATCACATAATTGATATTATTTTATTGTTTTTTTTTTTATTTATAAAGCATGGAAACGATTGTAGTATTGTTTTTCTTTTAACTCTATGGGTTTTATTGTTAAAAGGTTTATATGAAAGTGGAAATGTTATTTTTTCAGATTAACATCTCCAGACATTACAAGATAGGAATCATCTTTTCATATTAATTGTTAAGGTACTTTAGGGGCAAGTATGTGAAGAAAATATAATTTGTTAATTTTACTAAACTTTAGGCATTTTAGCCATGAGGAAACAGTTTTATTTATCATAATTTCATTGGAAGTATCCCCCACTTTTTTGCTTTTACGAAATAAGGTGAGAAGTAAAAATAGTGTTCAGCATTTGTTTTGCAGCAAGCCTTTGCAGAGACAGCACACACACCTCTTCCTCTCTCTTCCACCACCCCAAACTCTGATGACCTGTTTATTTTTGCTATATGAATTAATGGTAATTGCTTCTTTGCTTTATCCCATTTAAAAAGGTTTTAATAGGAATGCTCTACTTTCAGATAGCGGCAGAAACCTGTCTATAAAACGAATGTCTTGTTAATGCATATATTTGGTTGTTACATATAAAGTGTTGTTTTTTGATTAGTGAGATGAAGGATGATATAAATAACAAAAAAGGTAAATATTTAATCAAAATATGACCCATTTGAAGCAATAACTTTCATCCAACAATCCTCTAATGATTATATGCCATCTATATAAATTTTATAGGTTTAGTGGTCACAAATTCAGACAATAATTTACATACATATAAATAAAATCCACATTTTTTCTTTTAAAATATTTACAATCTAATCTACATTTTGTATGTTGGACTCTCTTATTCAAATTCTCAATTTACATTTTATTTTTCCTATAAAATGAAATTACTAATAATCAAACTGTGATGTATAAATTGTGTTGAAAAATTCACATTGGAGTAAAACAGATTTTTATTTTTAAACTAGGTTAAAGATTCGCTTTTGGTTGGGAACATAAAAGCCACAAAATTATTTTAAGCTAATTTTGGATCATTTTTATCATTTAATAATTTTCATTGTCGTTCACGTTTTTTTCTACACAAGTTAAAATTAGTACAGTTTGATTATGATTAATTCTTTTTGATAGGGTAAATTGAGAATTTGAATAAGATTGTAAATATTTTAAAAGAAAAATGTGTTATTTTATTTATATGTATGTAAATTTATATGTATGTAAATTTATATGTATGTAAATGTTTGTTTTGTAAAATTCAAGAAATAAAATAAGATTTTGTATAGAATTCTTGTGTATGTCCGGATTCCCATATCTGCACAGTGCCCCATAATCTTTCAAATTCCATTTCATTTTGGGCTTAGGATTAGGGTTAAGGTTAGAATTCAGATTAGGGTTGGGGAGAGCATCAATGTCGAGGTCAACGTATTAGTTCAAGCTAAGGTCACGATCAAAGTCAGATTCAACCTCTATAAGTTAGGTACATAAATATAAATATAAGGGAGGTAATCAAAATCGATATGAGTTAATTCTCTTAACTAATGTTGTTACAGTGACCTCCCTTTGGCGCTATTTACATGTAAGGGGGATAGATGTGGATCATCTACATCTTAATGTAACGTAGAGGACATCACAGTCACAGATAACACGTCTTCATCACACACTCCTTCAATAGTCATCTGAGAAAAAAATAAAAAAATAAATGGAATAAAAATTTCACTAGTCTTTCTTTGTGGACCTACAAAGTAACAAGCAGAAACCGCCTCTCCAGTGGGCATCACTTAATATGGGTTACTTGGTCTGGAAACCTGGGAGACCTGCCTTCAGCAAATCCAAACATTACAGGCAAAAAATAGAAA
>VCCN01004310.1:2637697-2649865 GCA_006491835.1 Architeuthis dux
ACCTAAATTTGGCTGTTTGTCCGTTTTACCGCCCTGGGCAATCTTATGGTAGATCCCGGTAATGTCAAAATTTCACCAACAACACTCGAAACAATAATTTATATACAAAACACACATAAATAAAATTTATAATTTTTGTTTTTGTCAATTCAGGAAAAAATGTTCAAATTAAATTAAAATTCAAAAAGTAAGAAATTAAAATACAATTAGAATAATGTTTAAAATTGAAAACGGGAAGTTAATGCCATGTTTCATGTAAGAAGAACATGATTTGATCTTAACTAAATGCCACATTTTGATAAAAACAGTTCCTTGTTTTAAAGCATTACGGTAGTAATAAGTGGAGTCATTTTATAGATGTGTCCAACACACATCTATCAGACCTGTGGGAGACAGACCTACATTTTGAAGCCAAGTTCATGTAAGCAATTTGTACGAATCTCCAGCGTTGAAAAATAAATATGCAGACCTACCAAGTCTCCCGCATTTTGTTGATTATTGATTTAAATTATGTTAAGATAGGTTTTCAATACTCTGAAATAGCTGTTTTAGATCTTCTAGAATTGAAAATGATAACTTTATAGCTAAAAAAAAATGTTATATATACTCATTTAAACCCTGCTTATCAAATAAAATAACCAAACATTAAGACTCCAGGACAAATTATTGATTAAAATTGTACACTTACTTTAATTTAAACTTACTAATTGTTTATTTTTGATAGCCAGATTTTCGGGTGAACCATGCTTACATTCCACTACTATTACAGCTAGTAATGCTACTACTACTTCGGTTAGAATCCCTTTGAAATTGGAAATCACAGATATGGACGTCAGGATGGTGGACGCATCGTTGAAAAGCCACCTGAGTTTCTATATGACTGGTCAGTGGTAGAGCCCCAGCCAATATTTCGACCCCTAGAAATGCGTAGTTCAGATACAAGGCTAAACTTTGGTATTACCAAAAGTGACTGACCGTTCGGGAGAAAGGTCGAAATGTCTTGATTCTATCTCTCCAAGATCAAATTGCTGTTAGTATTAAAATTTGACCGAAAACTTAACCCCACGAATTGAGTTTCTAAATTCTAGTCGGCCAGAAGAAGAAAATGCAACTTAATCTCCTTTTTTCAAAAATTACGATTGCAATTTAAAGAAATAAAGAAGAAAATGTGATAAAAATTTGTTTGTCTAAAAAGAATCAAAATGTTAGAAAGCAATTAAGTGACTTACTCAATTGACGACGAAGATATACGATAAGCGGTGTCAGGACGATATAAGCCCCTTTTGTTAAAATGTTCCGCCTACTTTATTACATGCCCTTGATGAAACTTATTCTACGGACTAGTTAACATAACATTTATTTGAGTGTGAAAAAAAAAGTATACAATTCGTATATACAAGCACACACCATAACAATCATATTCACACATATCTAGGACCTTAAACCTTTGCGGTGGTATAATAAACATCATAATTCTTCTTACAATCATGTACATCTGTTGATAGTAGCACTAGTATCCTCGCCTTTGTTGTTTTTTTTATCACGTTTCGGCCAATTAGTTCTTCCTCATGTGTGTGTTACATCTGGTTGTCCTTAAATGTTGTTTATTTATGTTTTTTTTTAAAAACTTCTTCAATAGAAAAAGAAATTAAGCACTACTCATACCCGACCGGGTGTAGTTCTGATAAACACGTCAATGATCAAGATCATAAACTGAATAATTCGAGTGACAAAATAATGTAATCAGAAAACTATATAGATACTACAAATTGGACAAATCAGTCAGTAATGAGCTCATTCAGATACATAGCCGACATCTGAACGCCGACTTTACTGCGCACGACCGCTAGGCGCAAGGATAACTGAGCGCATGATAACTGAGCCCATCTCAACTCAAGGAGAACCAACAAAAACAAACTATGGAATTAAAACAATTTATTGAGATACAAAAATTAAAGTTATGTTTTTAGTTGAATTATTTTAGCGTATTAATTTATTTCTGTAGTTCAATTTGATAATTTATAGTTTGCAGGAACAAACTATATGCCATATAGTATATGGAGTTAAAACGATTTATTACAAAAATTGAATTTATGGGAATGAGTTTGTAAACAAACTATTTATTAAAATATTTAAAATAATTTTGTTTTTACTTTGCAGTAAAACATTTTTATTGCTGAATGAGTTTGTAAACTTAATATAAAACTATTTATTAAAACATTATCTTTTACTTCGCAGTACGTACTATATTTTATAGCGGAATGACTTTGTCAACAAACTATTTACGGTTGCCATTTTGACTATATTCTGACTGTTTTTGAAAAGCATTTGGCTATGAACCTTTTGGTTTGACCATATTTAAATTTTTGCATTTTGACTTTGTTGTTTTGAGATATGCACGGATGCTCTGGGACACATTGTCAGTGATATTTCCTGAGGTCATTGGGTGTTTCGGATCTTTCAACGTCATAGACCCTCGCCCAGGTCACCAAGCCACGGTTGTCCCAGCGGCATTGGCCCACGGCTCGCTCCTTCTGATCCAGAGCCATCTAGAGGCCCTCCCTGCAGCCTCCATGGCAGCTTTGATGGCTCTTCTTTTTGAGGCCCCATTAATACCAAGCAGAGAGTAGATCCAGCACAGCGATCGACCAGCAAAGCCCCTACAATCCACTTCACAACGAGCCCTTCAGCCCACACCTCGGCACTGCTCCACCAATTCCTGGTATTTGGACTTCCTCCATGCGGGGCACAGGGCACATGTTGCAGACTCACTCTTTCCCCAGATATGGAGGGTTACTGAGCTAGGCAGGACATCGTACACAACCTGGACCATGAACTTGATCCACTGGGGTTCTGCCTGCCAGATATCATAACTTCCCTTCCAGCGCACCCCACCACTTTGTTCATGTTCCTTGCTGCCACATACCCACCATCCTACTGATCCGCTCCTCCTCAACTCCTGCCCGCACCTCCTCCAGGACCAAAAGGCGCCTGTTCCTGCCTTGGGCCTTATAATAGCATGGTTGTGGAATAGCTCCCAATCCTGCCCGTCCTGATGCCACCGGGCCAACCAAAGCCCAGTGCCTCAGCCGCGACTCCGCTATCTATAGACATTCCTTGGCGCTCAACTTCCTTCCAGTCCGCACCAAGACACCTGCTGATCTCACATTACCATTCACGAAGTCACGGTATAAGTAACACCTCTCTTGTACGAGAGACCCCGAACTCTTGTTTAGGCTGCTGATATGGAATTAGAGTTGGTTGCTCCTCCCATACAGTGCTGCGCTACACATGCTGCGAGACAGACTCAGCCATATTCTTCCTTTCCAGGGCCTCTACTGTTGACAGGGTTGCAGTAGTATTTTTAATAAATTCTTATTTTTGGTGTGTACTACAGTATTGCAATGTTTTATAAACAATCATTATTATTTTTCATACTACTATTTACCCTCATCTTAATTTTTCAGTTGCTTTTAATCGCCACTATAACTAGGCCGTCAACGTAAAATTGTGATAAAAAAGCAACTGAAAAATTTCACTTTTCAGTCGACACCGATAGGTGAAGCCCGCATGCAAACTCTGGCATGTGTTCCATTCCGCAGCTTAATCATATCTTGGCTTACTAGCTTCTGTCTCTCACTTCACGGTGATAATCTGATCGCACGACCAGACTTTCCTTTTAGCTGCTCTAAGGGCTAACAATAGAACCGCTAGGTTCTATAGTCAAGTAGCTAAACACCGTAAAACCCCATACACGGCGACCAGCGTGGCGGCCTTTTTTTTCCTTAGTATTACCGACGTAGAGCGATCCAGTTTTTAACCGGCGACCCAAAACTTGTGTGCCATATCCTCGCCTCTGTAAACTTTGCGTACCTAATCCTGACCCCCGTTTTCAATAACACAGCACTGATCTTCGAATAATCAAACGTTATTGAAAACAAAGCATTTCAGTCTAGTTCCATCGACAGGTAATTACGACAAAATCACACTCGTTAAGTACCATGTTTTTCTCTGCTATTCCTTTCTTACTAAGTAGCGCCAAATAACTAGATCTTTCTTCCTAATTCTATTTCTCCCTATTTCAGTGCTAGCGACTATTTCCTTTCTCACTTTTCAGGGCTAGCCAAATTAAGTAATTCTTTCTTTAGCATTTCTCCCTATTCTTTCGACACGATCGTTTTTTGTTTCATGTTCTTTATTTCAGCCAAAAACTTATGTAACATTTATATTGTCTTTGTATATTCGATGTCATGTAATTTGTATGCCTACAAATATCTGCATTTGTTTAATTTCTGTTCGTATGGACTTTCTTCCTGTATTCTATTATTGTATGAACTGTTCTCCTTTGACTTTAAATTTACCGCGCCGATTTCGTTGTCTTAAAATGGCGAACCCACGTCGTCACTGTGTTCCCAAACAAGTTGGCCGCTTGCCTTTCTTCTCCAAATCCGTGACGTCACAACCTTTCCAGCGCCATTCACATCACGTGACATCCAAGTGCGGGCCTAGATCTTTCCGTTTTGGCTCCTTGCTTATTTCTTTCTATACTAGGCTACAGCAAGTAGCTACTGTTTATTATTAAACAATCCATTCTACCAAAACCCACAAAGTGGTAACTTCCATACAAATAAGTTCCTCTGAACTTACAGTTTATTTGTTTACAAAGTCATTCCGCTATAAAATATAATGCTGCGGATTAGGATTTTCAGGTCACGCGACGGCGTTTAGGGTTTTCATTAGATAGATATTAATTTAGGATTAGACATTCCTACTAAGGGAGATAAATGTTATTTTAATTAATTATTATTGTTTTTTTTTAATAATGTCTATCACCATAGATAACTTCCCATCCAATTGTGGAGCAATATCTGCTTAATTGTTTATTGTAAAATAGGGAAGAAAGAAACGGCTGTGTCCTTTGCATGCGTATGCATGACTATGTTTGTGAGTCTATGTGTACGTGAAGTGATCGTGTCGGTTAATTTCAAAAATGTTTGGTAAGACGCCATATTGAAATTTTTGTTGAAAGTTTTCCGCGTGTAGTGTGGCCTTTAATAGCCGCCATATTTGTCAAATTCAACAGCGAATTATTTCTTTGTTGTTTGATCATTCATGTAATTTTATTTTATGTTTTATTGTGGAGGTACTTATCACTGTACACAATCCGTTGTGAAGGGCTGTACGTTTAAGCACCAGATTTATGGAATTCCATGGTGAAAGTTTCTCGCTAAATAATGAAACCATCACTTTGTAATATCCGTTATGAAAGGTCGTAGGTTTTGGGCGTTAAATTCACGGGATCTAAGGTGAGACTTAAGATTGGTGTACACTGTTTTAATTTTTGGTTAATGGCGTAGGAACAGTGTGTGTGTTTTTTTTATATCATTGGTTAAGACATTTTGTCTAATCTAGCCGTTTAAAATAATATCGGAAAATTGAGGAAAAACGGTTTCCTGTTGAAGTGGAATAATAACTTCGATGGGAAAAAAGAAGCACGTGTAAGGAGTAAAACATTTTCTGAGTCTCTTTTTCTTGGTATATCATAGATCGGTTTTGCTTTGTTCATACCGGCAATTGTAATCGTGATACCGAGTTTTTGTTATGGATCGTTGGGTATAATTTGCTGAGGCATAAAAGAATCTATTACTATGAGTAGGCGTAAGAATAGAATTGAATTCTATTTAGCAGGGAATGGCCTAGTCAACCTTGGCACCGCTTGCACGGGGACTATGCTGGACCCGTGCAAGACAAACATTTTTTGGTTGTAGTGGATGCGCACTCAAAGTGGGTGGATATTTTCCCCACCAAGGGCCCTAGTGCTAAAGAAACTATTAAAAACTTGCGTCATTGTTTCTGTCAAATGGGTTTTCCCATTTCTATCGTGTCTGACAATGGTCCTTGCTTCACCAGTAATGAATTTAAGGAATTTCTTAAAAGAAAACAATGGCATCAGGCACATTACCCCAGCCGTGTATAAACCATCTACTAACGGTTTGGCTGAGAGAATGGTACAAACATTCAAGAGTGCCTTAAATAATTCTTCAGAAATTTGGAGTACTGTACTAGACAACGTTCTCTTCAAGTACCGGATTACTCCACATACTAGTACCGGTGTATCACCAGCTGTCGTCTCGACTTGTTAAGTCCTAGTGACCATGTAGCTGGTCGCGTAATACGACAACAAAAAGAATCAGAAGAGAAACTACTCTTCTTCATCTAGAATGCTAGATCTACAACCTAATGCACCGATTGCTGTGCGCAACTATTCGCCTGGTCCTAAATGGATACCTGCTCAAGTAACCGAACGAACGGGTCCCCTTTCCTATATATGCACGCCTATAGAAGAAACCATTGAACCTGATCAATCTACTACTCCCGTGATTGGCCCTGAATCTGAAATCACAGAGCCGGAACAAACTTCCTCTTTCTATTCACCTCCTACAGAAATGGTTCTTAGAAGACCTGCCAGGATCGTGAGTGCTCCTGATAAACTAAATCTCTAAGCACCACACTAAAGAAACTAAAGTGGGGAGGGGTGTCATGACCTTGGGACAACAGGAGTTAGATTGTGCTATTATTATAAGCACTTCCTTTTGTCTAGAAGGTTGACCTTGGGGTCAAGCCACGTTTCCCTATTTTGCCGCCTTTTTATGCAATACTATTCAGTCAGAAGCAACTGGTCAACTAAGCCAGTAACACCTATTTCTGCGTCTTCTAACTCAGCCCATGAGAACATCAACTGAATCTTCTTAACACTAACTAAACTATTCTATTATTCCTCCCTTCTAAAGTACTAACCACTACTAAAAGCCACTAATAATAACACTGAAGAAGAAATCAGACAAGTGAACGAACGAACTTCTCACCTTGTGTTTTTCTACATAGAAAATAAGGAAGGTTCATTTACATTGTTTGACTTCGTGATTCTTTCGAAGCCCAAGTCATCACAACTTTGTTGTATAATTATACCTTTCAATTAAAAATTATACTTTTTAGAGACTATTTATGACTTTTGGAACCACGTCAAAGCAAAGATTAACAACTTAGAAAATGTAACTTATTTCATTATAAAAGTATTACTCAACC
This sequence comes from Architeuthis dux, assembly GCA_006491835.1. Classification (NCBI taxonomy): domain Eukaryota; kingdom Metazoa; phylum Mollusca; class Cephalopoda; order Oegopsida; family Architeuthidae; genus Architeuthis; species Architeuthis dux. The sequence continues at coordinate 2,644,784 of VCCN01004310.1, forward strand.
TTTATTCATTGAAATTAGTATGAATTTAAAAAAAATAAGTTATTACTTATTCTATTCTTCCTCCTCCTGTGACATGGTACGAAATACAAAATAAAATCACAATAAAACCTTTATTCATTCAAATTTACAATATTAAATTACTTAATTAGTACAAATTCAGTTAACATATTCGTAGTACAGTGCTGATATTCTCGACTGATGCCTTTTGACCGTTCAACATTGTAACTTGCAGTCGTCCGTACTACACTTGCATTTTCACTGATGCCTTTTGAACTGATGTCTTTTGACCTGGAGTCACATCTTCATGCTCTGGCCATTTCCAAACCACCTAAACATGCGCACAAAATTTCAATTCTAGGACGTTCAGAATTCTAAAAATGCCCCAGCTTCCAGATGCTTAATCCCTGAATCCTAACTGAAAACTTGTCCAGGGCCCAGTATTGCCGATTTAGCGCTTTGCACACCAAATTTAGCGAGGTCCTTGTTTTGTCAGTGCAAAAATCTAACGAGCAGCGCCATTTTTAATGCATTTTAGCGCCATTTCTTTAGCTTTTTTTGCTAATTTTAGACCAATCTAGCCATTTTTAGCCATTTAAATGCTCATAAAATGGATAACAGTTTGCAGTGCATTTTGACGCCTTTTCGAGGTTCATTTAGCCCAAAAGAATCTTTTGAGTTGCCAACACTGCCTGGGCACCCAATTTTTGACCTTGTCCCAACGCTGGCGGTGTTGAATAATTAATTTGTTTGTTCAAAGTTATAGATGATTTCGTGTTGTATGGAAAATATTGTCTTCGTAACATCTCTTTAGGCATCTCTTTAGACTTTGACACCCTAATTTAAAACGTAAATTAAAATTTAAAAAATGTTGTTCGTAAGTTTTTTCTTGTTTTTGCTAGAAAGAATAAAGTCCAAATATTTGTCCGGAAAAAGGAAAATAATTTCAACGTAGAATTGTGCTCTTAAAAGTCAAATTAAGTTTTGAAATAAGAATTTTTCTAATTAGCCGACATCAGTCCAACATCATTTTCGAAAAGGTAAACAGTATTTATATGTTCATGGTCTTAACTTTCATTATGTGAAAAGATCGATGCGATCGTAAAATAATAAATAAAATAAATCATCAAATGATTTAAGGGGGTGGTGTTAATCACAATGAAAAAAGATTTTCTCCCGAAATTTGGAATAGAAACTTATTTAAAATAAATTTCATCCTTTATTAGATAAGTATTGAAAATTTCATTAAAATCCAATAAGTAGTCGATCTGTTGTAATTTTTAAAAAAATCTACGTGTTTTTGTGCGTCAGAAATTGGAGAAATTCCCACGCCTCTGACTACTATATATTAAAAAGTATCTCCGGTTCTATAAGGTGTACACACACATCATTTCAATCTCATATATTTCGCCAATCTTTCAGAGTACTAATGACACTAACATTTTTCGACGATAAAATTAAGTTTTATATGATTTTGATGTTTATTTTATTAAGGTGTCAAATTTCCGTAAGTAGGTCACGAGTCCGCAGTTATTATTTTTTTGTTCTTTTTGTGTAGTATCTTCCTTTATTGCTGAGCTTAATCTCATTTCCCCTTTTATATCTCTATTTGAGATTGAGCTTTTCATTTCTTTTGTATGTTAGCCCCTTTTCTTTTTGTTTATTTTGAATTTTTGTTGTGTTCTTTTAGTTCGGTTTTTATAGTGAGTTTTTGTGTTGTAGAAATGTAAGAAAAGTTTTCAGTTTTGTAGAAATTGATTTTCCGTTGTCATTTTGTTTTCCGATTACAAAAGATATTTCTTTTGACAAGTACATTTAGTCGTGTTTCGAGTGTGTTGAAATGATCGGAGAAATGGATTTGTTTACTTTTTCTTCTTCGATGAATTATCGAAGAAATGGATTTCTTTTGCGCATTTTCCTTTGTTGAATGAAATGATAGAATATAAAGGTTTAAACATTTTTTTTAGTTTCTTTTAGTGTAGATATGACCGTACATTTGTTGTGTTGTATCAGAAGGATTTATACGTGTTTCAAAAGGTTTTGTATTCAGATCGCGTCGCGGTTTACCAGTTATGGAAGGTATGATTGTTCTCCATGATATAGAATTGGTTAGGGATATGTCATTAGTGAAGATGACTCCATTGCAGTTGCCGGTTTCTCACCTCCAAACATTCACACCATTTTATGACCTTCCATAGATCTCGCGAACACTTTAGGAAAAATAAGCCCAAAATAAGCTCCACGGGATTCCCGCCTAAAGCTACCAAGATAAGATCAGACATCAATCATCGAGCTGTCAACACTAGGCTCAGTATAAACTAAGTATAAACCTTCACAAACCTAGCGTTACTTCCATTTTGTATATTTCATGTATAATAAATATTCTTTATTATATATTTTGCATTTTTGTATTTTCATTCATGCGTGTTGCATTGCATTCTCAATTTCAGCATTACCTTCTTTCCCCATATTACCAATACTTTATTGTCAGGCCAACATTGTATATGTTCCTTTCCCTTCCTTACCATGTGTCCAACCATTTCATCTCACTGACTACTGTTCCCACTTCTAGCGACACGCTAAGCTTAACTTACATACACACTAGCACAAGTGAGCGACACACGTTTCTCCCCCATAGGGACATCAACTACTTACAATCCCTTACTGACGAATAGGAATATTGCTCATCCCGACCTAACATCAGGACACAACTTTAATTGTAGCTAGGAAACATTATATACAATCATTTATCCTCATGGCGTCAGATATTAATAATCACATACTATATAATTCCTTCAGCAGCACCAACAATCCCGCTACACAGTGATTAGCAGCTCATATCTTATATTAAAGGTGAGACGACGTGGGTCGACTGTGAAGTGGTGGAAATAACATTGACAATGACTTATTTATTCATTCAACAAACAAGAAAATACACATCTTGCTAAATGTCTTTGTATGTAAGAGTCCTTATATTGTTTAGTGGTGTTCATAACGGTAAAAGATATACCGATGTGTGTGTATAAGTATCCTTATATTGTTTTTGCGACGTTTCTATCGGTAAAAGATTTACCGGTTTGTATGTGCGTGTTTGTGGGTGGAAGGGTAGAATTAAAAGAAGTACTTACATATTGTACCGAGAGGACCTCTGCTCCTGTCCGAAGCACGTGTTTCCACACGCGTCCGGCCAGGGTGGGGAGAGAGCGCGAACGCGCGCAAACAAACGTCTTGTCTGTTCGCTTGCTGGTAGAAAAGAGAATGTTTTTAAAAATCGCGCCTGCGTACTCCGGATTAGAGTTTAGGGTTTTCTTTGGGTGGGTAATGATTTAGGATTAGAGATTAGAGATTAGAGATTTATACTACGGGAGCTAAATGCTATTTTAAATTAATTATTATTGTTTGTTTGTTTATTTTATCTTTATTTAATAGTTTGTATCACCACAAAGGCGTGGGCTTTGTAAAGTGAACCCTAATGTCGGTCGTCACTTCTTTCAAATTTTTAAACATTCAAAACAGTCATGAATTGGCAGACAAAATACATGTCAATACAATAATAATTTAAATTGGCCTTGTTCAAGGTTCATTGAAATGAATGAAAAGACAAATTTGTATGTAACATATAACACATTTATTTATAGGACAATAACAATAAATGATTGGAAATGGAAAGGCAATGATTCTTGCTTCTTGAGTTTGATTTAATAGAAATAAAATTCGTAGAATGCAAAATGTCTTTCGATTAAGAACATTTACTTCGGTAGTGTGAGTTTATGCATTTAAGTCACTTTTTACCTCGTTGGTAAATGTCTGTGAATGTTTTATGCGCGCAACTGAATGCGCGCACTCGTGTCCGTGAGTCATACGACCGTGCCCCTTAGACAGCAAGGTCGCAACTCCTGAGTGTTGTCTGTCGTTTGTTTATATACAAAATTTGGCAGGCGTCAGAGGGCAGTGGCAGCACTTACATCGGACTACACATGCAAAGGATCCCTGGTGTCCAGAGCAAGCTGAACTTCGGTGTTCTTTAAAGTATAGTATTACCTTATATTCCTAAAATAAATCTGATTTCACATCAAGGAATTTTCTTATTGTGAATTTTTTCAATCTGTTTAATTTATTCATTTTTCCATTTTTATATTTGTATGTTGAACGTCATACTGTCACATGACAAGCGCCTCCTAGCACTTGGCGCCATGGGTTATTGCACGTGTTAACGTTGCTTACGGCCGACCATGCCTGAAAAAGCTTCAACAAAGAATCGGGCTGCATAGTCACAGCATGCTCTGCAGCGCAATCATAAATTAATCCTTGGCGCACGCTCTGTTGTCTTCTGAGACAGAAGTCGGTTAATATCAACAATATTACATCAATTAATCAATGCTGATGACTACAATACCCCGAGTAGGCAATAGAGAATAAAGGAAGGGATCTACGGACTTTAAGTAAGTTACAACAATTACAACGGCCGATTTTCCCCCACAACCCATTTAAGTAAACTAGCCACTGTTATAGAACTCTCTAGAGGGAATGGTGAAATGAAGAGATGTATAAATACGTTTAAAAATAGAAACCATAGGTGAAAGGTTACTGCTCTGAACCGCCGCATCATTTAAAGGCAAAACCCTTCTAAAAGTATGTACAGCCTTGTTATATGCTTGAATTGTCTTTAAATCTCATTCAGATTCTCTCATTTATTTAAATTCTGGAAATATCGATTGACAACCACATCTGACCAATACGGATCAGATGGACTTACATTAAAGCTTACGTCTTTTTAAAACTAATTTTATTGATTTTAAATCTTCCGTATATCTATCCCTACGTTGCATTCAAGCAGCCATTCTCAATTGAGATTTTCTAAATACTGCTAGGAAGCGTAAAAAGGTCACGTCGGGTGCCACTCCCTGCTACTGGAACCATATATTATCAATTAACTTTACCCTTCCGTCTGAACTTAAAAGTTGAATTTAGGATTATCTTTAGAAATTAATAAAGTGAGACTACAATAACAGAAATCGATGATGGTAACGCAATCGACCTATTCTACATCTACATCTTCCTCTCCCCCTCTCTCTCTCATTTATA